>APFE031064534.1:0-21331 GCA_000404065.3 Pinus taeda
TGCTCTCGAATTGCACTCCCTTTGGGAGCAACTCGGGAGCGACTAGGGAACATACTCCCGAAATCACTCCCGCATGGGAGTGGATTTCGGGAGTGAACCCGAGAGAGAAATTTTCGCTCTTTAGCCATTTTTGTAAAAAAAAATTGTAATAACATTCCAAATGCTATTTTTTTTCAAAGAAATAAATAAATTTTTAGTGGGGTAGCCTAATTATCCAGCCTATGCCCCTAGTATTGATACGCGGTTCATGGTAATGTTAAATTCTTAAAGTAAAAGTGACATTCTCCTTAATCTTCGTTTTCATCCTTTTACTTAAATTTTTAACATTACCATGAAATGACTCGGGATGTTTAAGAGTAGTTCTGACCTCATTGGATTTCGTATGGAAAAAGTAGAATTTTAAATCTCATTCAAAATCCAGCAAACTTATTAGTTTTTTAGGATTTCAAGATTTGGGGGGATTGCAATGTTTCCATTGGATTTGTCATGTATTAGGGTATGGAACTCATATTTAATGAAGAGCACCAATCCCTCTGTTATCACTCAGAAGTCTTCCCTAGAAGTTATAAAAGGAAGGAATAATCCTCGGTAACCACAAACCTAATATTTTAGACCCGGGTTCTCGCCAACCTAAGTCCAGAGAGGGCTCTCTCTTTATAATTTAACTTTGTTTTGGTGGGATTTTAGGCTAGTTCTTAGTGCTCATAAGGTTTTGATTTTGGTTGGGTGGTGGAATTCTAGGAACAAATGGACAGAGCAAGGCTTTCAAGCCATTGGGCTATGGAGTCAATCAAAGCATGGCTTAATTGGATCAGATCAATCACTAAATGAAGAGTTCACACGACAAGCTAGCAAAGAAAAAGGCAAATCTTCAAGTTCAAATGGATGGGGTAGTCCTAACTAGGGTGAAAGGGAAATGAAGAATCCTTAGACCGCGATGAAGATAAAGAGTAGGAAGTGATCATGAGCAAAGGGAAACTAAGAATCATTTACTATAGACCTAAGGGGAAAACTATGGAAGTAAGGGAGCAATTAAGAATTCCCAGACTAAGATAGTTTAGCAGAAAACATTAAGAATGTAAATAATCAAGACAGAGAGCATTACAACCAGTTCTAAAATATCATTCCTAGTTTAACATTCAGATTTCATAGAGACACATATTATTTATTTATAAACATGAAGAGAAATAATAATACACATGAGATAGAGAATACTTATTTGATTTCCGCTTTACACAAGAATCCTGTGAAATGTCTTTACTTTATTCCTTGATCCTGCAAGCCAATCCAGTCTTGATTACAATATCTCTTTAACTTGAAAAAAAAGTGTCTATAGAAATGTCTTTGAATCCACACTCAATACTTTGAAAGGTAAAGTATTTATACAAAAAGTGTTTACAAAATATATCTTAAAACAATATGAGAATTAATCTAGGAAATCAAAATATCTTCAAGCATGAAGATAGAGACAGATGGAAAACTGCATCATGTTGTCCCTTTTATTGTGGTTTTGCTAGCTGTTGCGGTTGAACTTGAGCCCTTCTAAGCTGGCTGATATGTGTACGATGGAATCATCTTTGTCTTTAACCTTTGGTTGATACACTTTACCTGTTACTCTTTGACCCTGTTTACCTATTTTCATTTGGCTGCCATTTAGATTCACCGTGGTAACTTATAGTAAATCTGTCACATTTTTCCACCATTCATCTTTGTCTTGAGCATCCTTCTATATATCTCGGTTGCCTCAGTGTATTGGGAAAAATTTGGCTTGGTGACAAATATATTGTTCACTTCATGCTCTAGGAAGAATAAATTTTCTAAAGTATCATATAATACTTTCCCCATTGGCAATGCTTTGACTTCTGAAGTTCTTGCTTGTTCTCTGGACAATTTCTCTAGTCTGTCAACATAGTCTGATTGGATCATGAGTTTGTCATCGATTACCATGGGATTGGGAAGGCCTTTATCCCACAAAATTTGAAGCTTTGCCATGAATCTGTCAATACCAATTTTCATGTTATGACATTTTTTCTCTAGATTGAGCATAAGGTTTCTTTTAGTCAAAACCTTTTTGACTTGGATGATGGTTTCAGTTCTGTCCTCCACACCAACTTCACATAGTTCCTCCTTTTTCTTGCTATTCAAGAATTGGATGAGTTGATTAGCATCTTCAGGCCAGTCTCCCAGGTCTTCCTTGATCTTTTGTATTGCTTCAGTGGCCACTTTCACCAATTCTGTTTGATCAAATATTACTTGAATTGATGGCCAAATATCATTGACTGAGTCAATGATATTGGCCCAGAGCATTTCCTTATTTTGTCCTAGTGGCTTTTGCAATATTAGGTCCTTCTCAAGGAACTTTATCCTCTCACCAATCCTAGGGGCTTTCTATGCTTCTTCTTTCTATTGTATTTGGGCAAGCTTACTGTCAATTTCTAGGCTTTCTATTTTCTCCTTAAGCTATTTTAGGTCTGTAGCCTGGATGGACATTTCCTCCATGGCTTTCACTAAATCTGTTTTTTTTTCTGTTGATGTAACTATAGTTGTAGACTTAGTTGTGATTGGCAGTGATGTAGTAAGTGGAGTTGTTGGTGCTAAAGAGGATGCCAATGTTGAGAGAACTATAGCAGAGATTGTGGGAATAACAGTCTGTGGAGTGGTGGCCAACTCACTCTATTTAGACTGAATCAATGTGTCCAACTCTTTCTCAGTTTCTTTCAGCTGATTATTTAGCTTAAGGACCAAGTCCATAAGCTCTTCGTGTTCCTTCTGAGTTTCTAAGACTTCTATTGTTTGTGGATGATGAAGATGTGGAATTTTGAGTTGTTTTTCAATGCAGCTATATCATCATTCTTCTTTTTAATTAAGCTTTCTGCAGCCTTAACATCTTTGGGATCATGTCTCAACTCTGTGATTAAGTCCTCCAAGGACTTGATTCTGGTATCCTTGGCCTATGAGGAGGCTTTTTCTAGTTGAAATTGTGCTGATATATTATTCAACGAATTATCTAACTGGTGGGCTGCAATGGCTTTGCTTGTCAATGTGGAATATACCATCTCTCATGTCTGCTTATGCAATTCAATTTGGTGAACAGGATGTATGTATTTTGCCAGCACTTCAAAATTTGTCTTATGGTAATCAGCTGCTGATCTGGCCTACTGAGTGGTGGGCTTCAAAAAAGTCATCCCCATTTTTCCTTCTTTCACATCAAAGGCTGACATAAGCCTTGTTTGGTTGGTGGGAGTCATTTTGAGGTACTGTGCATAGCTTTGGGCTTTTAACCTGTCATTCCTGGCCTTTATTTCCTTATATTTTTCTCTGATATCCTAGTCTTGGTCAGTTGGAATCCTTAACGAGGACTCTTCCACACTTTGTTGTTTTTTCAACATCTTAGCATGTGATATGGAAGGTTCTTGTGTTCCTCCAGAGGGAGTAGCATGCTTGGTTCTTTCTCTTTCTGTGCTTGTGGCTCCAACTATTTATTCTGTGAATTCTTGCTCGGAGAAAGGATTTAACCTTTTCCTTTTGACATATGTTTATGAAATGGCTCTACCTGAAGGAGTGGCCTCCTCCCTGTCTCTTTTGAGGTTCTTCTCCTCATTTAGAGGAGTCTTCACAGTAGGGGGAGTACTCATAATGTGCTCTAGTAGTCTTGTTTGAGTCAGTTCTTCTGATAGATCTGGTTGTTCTAACTCTTCTTGAACCTGGGGTCTTTCTTCTGCTTGTTGTTTAATGTCTGCCTGTGATTCCCTTTGGACTTGGGATTCTTCTGGTACCTGTATGAAAGAATCTTCATCAAGTCTCCACTCTAGATCAATCAATGCATTTTCAACAGCAACTTTAGTGCTATCTTTGTCTACTAAAGTATTCTCCACCCATTCCAACTAATTTGCATATTTTTCTATCTCAAGGATTCTGTGGTGGATATAGGGAGACAACTTGTTTTTCTGTCTTCTATTGCAGATGAAATCAAAGGGGTCATATCTCCATATGAAGCTTTGTTTCAGTTTGAGCCTTTGAAGGATTTCTTATGCTTCTCTTCCAGCCTCTCAACTATTACACACAAAGGGTCCTAGTTGATCTTTGATTATGAGTTGTGCCTTCTTTTTGGCTTTCGCAAAATGTACCTCATTTGAATTGATTATCTTCCTATAGTAATCCAGAGCAAATAACTTCATTGGGAGGTATCTGGGTAACTTGTATGGTGCTAACTCACAAGCATAGAACCTAATTTCAGTGTTATTTTGGTACAAGTATCAATCTCCCACTTTGTATTGTTTTGAAAGCTATAGGATCATCTTGATATCTGAATTGATTCTTGGAGGAGGACTTCCTAGCAACATAGTCACTACAGGATGTACAAAAAGATCTATGAAATCTGTGTATAGATATGGTGATTAAAATTTGTGGATCAGAGGAGTCCAAAAGACTATTGACCTAGGGTTGCCTCTAGTATCAAGTTTTTAAAGAGTAAATAGGAATTTATCAGCTTGATAATATAAGAAAAGATGGTACATAATCTAGGAATACTTGAATACTCTTTCATTGTTCATTTTCAAGAATTGATCATGCATTTTATCTGCTATGAATTTGGCATAATCATATATGATGGCAGGGGGTTGTCCTGTGGTAAAAATGGACATGAAGGCTAGACTGATTTCATCAACATATTCACTTGTAGTATAGCCTAAGATAGTAGATATCATTGACACAATATCCTGGCCAAGTTTAGAAAATATGGTAGCTACATATGGAGGTTGTTCTGTTGGGACATGCTTCCCTTACCTGATGAAGGTCTGAAGCATTTTAACAAGTCTGGCAGGGGTAATCTTGGGGAATTTGTCTAGCAGATCTCCAATGGAAATGGGGATCAGATTTTGTGCTTGTTGCAACTATAGCATTTCATTTATGGATTCAAAAGTGATGGTCAAAAGTACAATATGGTCACGAGATATCACCGCTCTTTGGCTGGGACTATAGTTTGTATAGCAATAATGGACAATTTCGGGAAAGATATGTACTGAAGGGAATTGGTACTTGGGTAAATTAGACTCCGAAAGACCTATTTTGTCTATATGGTTTAGGTATTGGTCTCTGTACTGGCAGCCTAATTTCAATGGGGATTCATGGACAGAGGTGTCCCTGAGTTTTAGTCAAATTGGGGCAACTTGGTTCAATTACAGAGTAGTTTGGGGTTGCTAGGCAATTCTTTCACTTAATAGCTTAATAACTCTAAGCAGTTGGGTAATTGGTTCAGAAATGAGACATGGTTTATGGTGTATTTGGATAAATACTTGGAATTTTTAGCTCTGACAGGTCGATGGGTGACTGTGCACAGTTGCAAGAGGTCTATTTGAGCTAGAGGGTCACTGGAAGTTCAGTGGCATCTACAGGTTGGCGGTTGGATGTGGGTTGGCAGTTGCACGTAATCTATCACTTGCATGGAGGTCTGAGCACCTTTTTCATGATAAAAAAAAAAATAATGAGCTTTTTAGTTATATTTGCAAATTCAACTGTTTGCCGGGCACATGGAGAAAAAGGTACATTTGGCTTTTAGCGAGAGATGGGACCTTTTGTCATCTAGTGGGAGGTGGTAAGTGCATTTGATTGCACCACTTTTGGAGCTAAAGTGGTTTCGGGGGGAGGCTGCCCAATGCCATTCATCGGGTGCCACGTAGCATTGGGGCCCAAAAGAAAACTGCCCATATCAGGCAGGTAAAGGTCAGGCTTTGGAGGTCGCCCGATATGATTGTCCACTGTTGGATTAACAAGGGGCCGATCGTACAGTGATTGGGGTGGGATTCTAGCATGAATTTATTGGAGGGGCCCCGCAAAGGTTTAAGAGCGGTGGGTTAGATTAAATAATGGATTAAAGCAGGGTTTAGGGTGTTGGGGTTGTTTTCATTGGCAGAGAGTTTTGGTTATTAATTAACCATTAATCGATTTAATTAACCCATCAATTGTGTTATTGTATTAATAAATTTTATTTTTCAAACTTTTTGGGAGAGGGGTATTAATATAAGGGGTTTGTTATATAGCTATACAAGAAGGGTTATTTCTTTAGGAAATTAATACATATAAAGTTAAAAGTTAATATAAAAATAAAAAAACCCTAAAGTTTAATGTATTCATTCATTTGTTATTTGTCATAAACACATTATACTTAGGATAAAGTATTTTTTGGGTTTTTTGAGAAAAGGGGTCTTTTCATGGGGGATGATCACTTTTCCTAGGATAGTAAGGTTTTATCCTTAGAAAAATGGGTTTATTAGGGTAAAATGATTTTTCCGTAGGAAAATGGTGTTTTTTCTTAGGAAAGGAGGTTTGTTTGGGACTATGAGTGAATTGAAGGGTGTGAATGTTCATGAGGGGACTTTTAGTACTTAAGACCTATAAGTCATTGCGTCGAGGGTTCGGTCCCTTCAGAAGTCAGAGAAATGCTCTGAGCCCCTTTGACTTTAGATTTTGGGTACTTGAGACTTTTTATTGGAAATTAGTTAAGTGAAAGGTGTAATGCGTGAGGGAAGTTAATCAATTTGACTTTGTGAACTTCATACATGCCCAATTTTCATCCAGACTTATAACTTTCATGATGAAGGTGATTAATATGCTTTTATCTAACAATTATCCCAATTCTGCAACCTTTCTTCTACTTACCCACCTACTCATCCTACCATTTTTTCTTCTCTTTATTAGGGTGCACTTAAGCTAGCAAACCCTTATCAAAACATTTTATTTCCTTTTACAATAGTAATCTAACTAAGTCTAACCTTATTACAACCAAGGGCTCAGATTAAACAGCCGAGTTCCTTTTATTCACTCTACCTAATCTAATTATCTACCAAGATTACACTATTTGGTCAGATTTCATTCTCTATCTATAAGCATAAAATTGAAAGCATGAATAGTCATGTTTAAACATTTTGACTATCATGGATTGTGGCAAAGGTAACAAGCTACACACAATCATTTATTCTGCATCAAAAGTGACTAGGAGTGACATTTTGACTTGCACACTTTCATGGTCCTTTCTTTTCTTGGGGTTCATTTTTTCATCTTTTTTGACCTTTTTTATCCTTTTTGTCCTTTGATTTTTCTTTTAGGACATACCCTCTTTACATTTTTTAATTTTTTGAATATGGAAAATACTTGCAAAAAAGCAAAGGTATGCACATATTACACATTTAATCTCAGCCATTCAAAAATTATGACTCTTATTGGTATAGGAACCTAACAGTGGCTCCACTTGGGGATGGCATTTCCTAGTGAAATATCAAGAACTTGTAGATCAATGGCCTTCTGAATTACTGTAATGTTCTTTTGCAACGTTTTCCCTTTAACTTTCCTCCCTTATTGCTATTTATGACAGTGAAAATTTTGAAGCTTAGGGCCTTCTCTTCGGGCTTCAACTCCAAAAATTACCATTCAATCAACACTAAACATTTTAAAAAATATAATATGTACAAGTGATTAGTGAAATTAGTAACTAGGATCTATATAGTGCTTAAGCATTCATTAACTGGTCCTCCTTCTACTTCTGTGCCATCCAATTCTTTGGGAAAAAAGCATTATTGCCCCTAAAAGCATAAATGATATAAGGGTATTTCCATAGGAAGTCTAACTTCCCATGTTTACCTTTATCCTCCCTTCTTGATTCCAATTTCAAAATTTTATCTCCTAGGTAAAAATCTTCTGCCTTGGTCCTTTTGTCAAAATATTTCTTGATCCTTTCTTGCACAACTTGGGATCTGTTATACACTTCTTCCCTGGTCTGCTATAAGTGAATTGTCTGGTTGATTCTCCTTTGAATATCATTTGGCTCAACTTGCACCTCTTGGAGTAATTTCATCACTGGAGTTCCCAAGGAAGATGGGAAAACAACCTCCATTCCATAAACTAATTGATAAGGGTTGGTGCTAATGGATTTCTTTGTGGTCAGTCTATCTGCCCACAAGGCATTCACTAGCTTCTTGTTCCAAGTTTTCTTGTTATTGTCCAACAATTTTTTGATGATATTCACTAAGCTCTTGTTGGAAGACTCTGCTAGTCCATTTCCTTGGGGATAGTAGATTGTGGAGTGACCCAGGGTTATATGATATTTGTTACAGAAATCAATCATTCTCTTGGATTTGAAAGCTGTTGCATTGTCAGTGATGATTTTGGTGGGGCATCCAAATTTGGACAGAATGTTGGTCTCAAAGAAGTTTATTATGACAGTATTAGGGGCTTGTCTTGAGGGTATGGCTTCTATCCATTTGGTGAAGTAGTTTGTAGCAGTGAGAATCCATTTATGTTGAGTAGAGGAAGGTGGATGGATTTCACCAATGAAGTCAAGATCCCACTGTTGAAATGTGCTTCAGCAAATATTGGCTTCAAGGGTAATGGTAAAAGTTTTTTCTTTCCTTCAAAAATCTAACATTTATGACATGAGGTTACAAATTTCGTTACATCAAAAAACGGAGTGGGCCAATAAAAACCGGCTCTTAGAATCTTGTCAGCTATGGTTTTCTAGTGAATATGTCCCCCACAGTCACCTCCATGAAACTCCTGTAATATTTTGTCAAATTCTTGTTTTAATAAATAGTTAAGAAGGATGCCTTCGTGATTTTTCCAAAATAAAGCATTGTTAATTATGCAAAACTTCAAAGATTTCATTTTTAAGAACTTACTTTTAGTCTTGAATATTTCTGGAGGAGCTTGTAAATTTTGTAGAACATAGATAATGTCAGCATACCATGGTGAGTCAGTAAAGGCCTCGTTGATTAGTGGAGTTGCCATCTCCTCTTCATTATCCAATTCTGCAATAAAATTTATATTTAGGACTTGACAGTTTGATTCAACCATGAACTTGGCTAAACCTTGGCCTTTGATCAATTTTGTAGGTTTAATTTCTAAGTCATATTCTAATATAGTAGCTATCCACTTCCCTCTCTTCCCATCTGGACCATCCTGTGTTAGGATGTCTTTGACTACAACATTGGGAACATAAGCAATTACATGAGAATATAGGATGTAAACTCTGAAATCTTTGATGGCTTTGACTAGAGCAAAATATTGCTTTTCCATTGTATTATACTTTAAAGGTGCATCCCTCAGGGCTTTGCTACAGAAGGCAATAAGTTGTTCAAAACCCTGATCATTTTTCTGCAGTAGGACTGTAGCAATTGTGTGTTCTTAGGCAAAATAAAATAAATGAAATCCCTATCAAACATTTGACTGATTAGAACTGGTGTTTGTGTCAAGGCTAGCTTAATATCTTCAAAAGACTTCTTAGCCTCAAGTGTTCATTTAATAGTTGATTCTTTCTTCAACATGTTATTTAGTAATATACTTAGTTCTGCTAAGTTAAAAATAAATATTCTTAGAATGTTTATTTTACCTAAAAAGGCTTGTAGTTCTCTGATGCTCCTAGGATGTGGTATCTATAAGATGGCTTCAATTCTTATAGGATTTATTCAGATACCATCTTTAGAGATTATGTGGCCTAACAGTTTTCCCTCTCCCAACCCAAATAAAGATTTTTTAGGATTCAAAGAAATTCCATACTTCCTACACTTGGTGAAGACCTGCCTTAGATGATCTAGGTGTTGTTCATCAGATTTAGAGAATATTGTGATATCATCTAAGTATATTACAAGGAAGTCATGGATTTCCTTAGCAAAATCTATATGCATAGCTCTTTGAAAGGTGGCCCCTACATTCTTTAACCCAAAAGGCATCTTCACACACATGAAAGTGCCCCAAGGAGTGGTGAATGTAGTTTTTTCCTGATCGTCTGGGTGGACTAAAATCTAGTTATAACCAAAAAACCCATCTAACAACGAGATTCTGGTTGAACCTACTACCCTCTGTAATATGTGATCCATCTTGGGAAGGGGGTAGTTATCTTTGAGTGAAAATTTATTGAGATTTCCAAGGTCAACACGCAGTCTAATTTCACCAGTTTTCTTTCTTGTGGGTACCAAATTAGAAACCCAATCAGAGAATCTAATTGGTGCTATGATCTTGGCTTCATACATTCTCTTGATTTCATTTTCAATAGAAGGAAATAGAATAGGATTAATCCTTCTAAGCTTCTATCTAAAAGGTTTCTGGTTTTCTTTTAGGGTGATAGTGTGTTGTATTACACTGGTGTCATAGGACTTGAAGTCCTCATAACTCCAAGCGAAAACATCTTGGAATTATTTTAGCAGTTCTACGTATTTCACTTTTTCATTAGGAGGTAAAGGCTTTGAAATTTTTATCAATTTAGGATCTTCCTGGGAGCCTATGTTACACCCCTCTATGTCAGACTTTAAGGGTTCCATTTTCATCTTTCTAGGGACATCATTTGAATCAAACAAGTCCTCCAAAGGAGTTAATCCTTTGGGCAAAAAATTGTCTTTGAGATTGATGATTTCAGAATCTTCGTCAATTATCTCATCAATTTCAATATGCTTTAGGTTTTGAATATCTGATTTTGTAAACTTTCTGGGATGGAATCTATCTATCTCTTCCTCTTATAATTTGTTAATTTCTATTTTATCAGTAAAACCAAGATCTAATGTTATGTGAGTATCTATGTTTCTATTCACAAATTCATCATCTAAAGTTAGAAAATTGTTTGTTTGTTGGTCATTAGTGAATACTTGCCAGTTTTTCAAGTTGTCAGGGATAGCAGGTCTGTGCCTAACCTCAACAGTGTACTGATGGTTAGGTTGAAATGGTAACTTACAAGTGTTGGAAAACATAGCGAAACTATGAGCCTGCACATTATGTTTTCTTGGGATGACTGTAAGCTTAGTTTCTAGAAAAGTGTTTAATATTTCTACAACTGTTCCTCTATAAGAACCTAATCTAGGATCTCTAGTCATATAAACAACATTGATTTGTTTTATAATCAACTCAGAATCTCCCATAATAGAAACTCTTATGGCTCCTACCTTTTAACCAATTTGAGACCTAAAAGAAATGCTTCGTACTCAGCCATGTTATTAGTGCATTTGAAGTTTAACCTGTAGGCATGATCCTCTGAATGATCATTCTCTAAATTGTAAATCCACACTCCTGCTCCTGCACCTAGTTTTTTCACTAACCCTTCGAATTCAAGATGCCATAGTATTTCATGTTCATAATTCTTACTATCTGGGGGAACAAAATCTTCTTTGACTAAGGTATCTTGATCATCTTTTTTATTCGAAAGCTCTTGAATTTGGACAATTTGATGTTTTGCTACAATTGCAATTCCTTTTGGTTCTGAAGTAATTATTTTTGAAGTGTCTTCTTTGTTTGTTTCAGCATTATACAGAATGAAAGAATTGATGTCAAAATGCATGGAATATATAGGAAAGTTTTGAGGCCTAGCCTAGCTACTCACTACATATTTCATCAGGGTCTCTCGGTACAATCTTTTAGGATGTCCAAAGACTGATATTGTAGCATATGACATGTCAAGTTGTAAAGATCCTTGGATTTTTTCCCCCCATGATTTAAACAATAGCATTCCATATTTAGGTGGTATATTAGCAACAACTATGTCCATAGGAATGGTCTTCGTAGGGTATTGTACTAGGGAAACACATAGGTCTTTTATTAGTCCTAGGCACTTAACTTGACTTGAATCAAATTAAAAATGGTCCTTGTAAGGCCTAGTGATATCCAAGTTTAGTTTCCCCATAACAGATTTAGGCATTTGATGGTGTGAAGCCCAGAGTCTATCATAACATTGTGTATGATATGTTAAGGCTAATGTAAAATGGTGGTATCCCTCCTTCCACTGGTTTTCCATTAACATCAGGACCGAAAATTAACTCAGACTGATCATCAAATAAGTTAACAGAGTCTTCATTCTCAACGAAGTTTAAAGATTTGCTTATTTGAGATTTGTAAGTTTCATGTTTAATTAGCTCTATTAAGGGAACTAAGATTTTCAATCTGGCTACCTCTGACCCCATATTGAAAGGCAAAGGGAATTTCTCTGTTTAAATGTTTGGAATTTTAACGATAGGGTTTGGAGTAGTTTGTTCTTCTTTTTTAGTGTTTAGAGTCTTTTTTAGTGGATTTTCTAATATAAATTCTGGAGACTATTCCACTATTTCCTTGGAGGGAACTGAAGTGGCAGGTTTCTCATTAGAAAGTTGGTCATTGGTTGTACATCTACAATGGTGGGACTGGGAGGGTTTTGATTTGGTCTAGAGAGGATTTGGAGAGTTTTTGTAACTTGAACTGATTTAATTTTCTTAGGCTGATGTGGTATTGCTTTCTTATTTTGGTCCAAAGCATCAATGTTCTTTTTTCTCCTCAAATTATATTGTTTATGCACTTCAAAGATAGCAGAATCATACCCTTCCCTGTAGTCGAATGATTCTCCAGTTTCGGTCTGAAACTGTTGAAGCATGTGTAATTCCTGATCATCTTGAATCAAAAAGACAGTTTTCTCATCATCTAATCCCGTTAAGTTAATTTATGTGTCTTGTTTAGGGTCTTCTAAATGGGAAATTTCAGTGTATTTTTCTTGAAAAGGAGACCTAATATTCTGATCAGGTCCATTTTTTCCAGTGTTCTAATTTTGATTCTTTCTAGAATTTGGATTTCTCACTGGAGGTGCCTGTTGGTTGTCCCAGTGAGGGTTTCTTTCAATGTTCTCCATCCTATCCATCAGTTTTTCCATTCCTTTGGCTAGGGAATCCATTTTAAGGTCAAAGGGTGTGATTTCATCTTTCAAGGGTGCTCTTCGTTCATTCCTAACCCTAGCTCTTTTTGCTAGCAGATTAGCTTCTACGCTAACTACTACACTATGCATATCTTCTAGAGTTGGTGGATTTCTTTCTCTAAGTTGAAATGCCATATCAATGTCAAACTCGTCTGGAAACTTTATCAGAGCTAAGCCAGGTGGGGGTCTAAGGTCGACTGGTATTGCATTGTATACACTGTTAAATCTAGTATAGTAGTCCTGAACTGTTTCATTTGGTCCTCTCCTATTGTTTTCATACTCTAAAATAATTTGAAGAGGGTTCTTTTTCTTTTCCCATCTATGTAAAAATTGCTGGTAAAAAAATTCTAAACTATCTATACTATTGTTAGGCATAGATCTAAACCATGTTCTCACATCGCCAGCTAGAGTTTGGGAAAAAATTCTCATTTGGACATCTCCGATATCAATTTCATGCAATTCGAAATGATCTGTCATCTTTCTTGTATGTTGTTGTGCTGTATAGGAACCTGTGCCATCAAATAGGACAATTTTACTCTGGTAGTCTTGTGGCATGGCACCTCGTGGAGCAGGAATCACAAGAGGGGCATATCTATTTGCCATGTCTCTAAGTTGGGTAGGACTAAGAACTGGAGTTTGGGTTACCGGGGGTGGTACAGAGGTTGATGGGGAACTAGGGGTGATAGGTGATTGATGGGTAATGATAGGTTGATGGGAAATTGAAGGTATGAATGGAGGTGTGGAATGATCTTCAGAGATGTGAGGGAATAATGGTGAACCAAAAGAAGTTGAAGTTGTGTCAGAAAGTTCAGGGATCTTAATAGTGGTGAGGGATGACCGGGGGGAATTTAGAACTTACTGATCAATTGACAAGTTTGCCCTTTGGACTTCAAGTTCAGCTGTAAATTTTGGATCTAGAACTATTTCATCAAGTGCACTCTCAGACCTAGTTCTAAATAGGGAAAGATCAAAATACTCGTCAAAGGGGAGGTCTTCTAAAAACAACCACTCATCCAGGTAGGAATCTGCTTTAATTGAAGGTGTAGGATTGACTGAACTTTCTTGTCTCCTAGATATTCTTGAAATCAGATTGGGATTGTCAAATACTTGGGGAGGATTTGGATCAGGATTGGCCCTAGTATAATGAGTTGTCCTTAAAGCTAGATTTCAAACTTTTCCTAATTACTTTCTTTTTTGTAAAATTTTATAAATAACTTCTAATAAACCCTTCAAGAGGCTTGAAATAAAAATTTGAAATTTCTCAAAGGTTTATTAAGACTGAGGGTTTGAGTCCCCAGTATGGTTACCACTATGTTATTGCTCAGAAGTCTTCCGTAGAAGTTATAAAAAGAAGGAATAATCTGGGGTAACCACAAACCTAGTCTTCTAGACTCGGGTTCTAGCCAACCTAAGTCCAGAAAGGGCTCTCTCTTTATAATTTAACTTTGTTTTGGTGGGATTTTAGGCTTGTTCTTAGTGCTCATAAGGTTTTGATTTTGGTTGGGTGGTGGAATTCTAGGAACAGATGGACAGAGCAAGGATTTCAAGCCATTGAGCTATGGAGTCAATCAAAGGATGGCTTAACTGGATCATATCAATCACTAAAGGAAGAGTTCACAGGGCAGGCTAACAAAGCAAAAGGAAAATCTTTAGGTTCAAATGGATGGGGTAGTCTTAACCAGGGTGAAAGGGAAATGAAAAATCCTTAGACCGGGATCAAGATTAAGAGCAGGAAGTGATCATGAGCAAAGGGAAACTAAGAATCCTTTATTATAGACCTAGGTGGGAAACTACAGAAGTAAGGGAGAAATTAAGAATTCCCATACTAAGATAGTTTAGCAAAAAACAATAAGAATGTAAGCAATCAAGACAGAGAGCATTACAACCAGTTCTGAAATATCATTCCTAGTTTAACATTAAGATTTCATAGAGACACATATGATTTATTTATAAACATGAAGAGAAATAATAATACACATGAGATAGAGAATACTTATTTGATTTCCGCTTTACACAAGAATCTTGTGAAATGTCTTTACTTTATTCCTTGATCCTGCAAGCCAATCCAGTCTTGATCACAATAGCTCCTTAACTTGAGAAGAAAATGTCTATAGAAATGTCTTTGAATCCACACTCAATACTTCGAAAGGTGAAGTATTTATACAAAAAAGTGTTTACAAAATATATCTTAAAACAATATGAGAATTAATTTAGGAAATCAAAATATCTTCAAGCATGGAGATAGAGACAGATGGAAAACTGCATCATGTTCTCCCTTTTATTGTGGTTGTGCTGGCTATTGCAATTGAACTTGATCCCTTTTAAGCTGGCTGATACGTGTACACTGGAATCATCTTTGTCTTTAACCTTTGATTGATACTCTTTACTTGTTACTCTTTGACCCTGTTTACTTGTTTTTATCTGGCTACCATTTAGATTTACTGTGGTAACTTATAGTAAATCTATCACATTTTTCCACCATTCATCTTTAGGTAACTTTATCTTGAGCATCCTTCTATATATCTCATATCCCTCAGTGTAATGGGAAAAATTTGGCTTGGTGACAAATAGATGCTTCGCTTCATGCTCTAGGAAGAATAAATTTTCTAAAGTATCATATAATACTTTGCTTGCTGACAATGCTTTGACTCTTGAAGTGCTTGCCTATTCTCTAGACAATTTCTCTAGTTTGTCAACATAGTCTGATTGGATCATGAGTTTGTCATCGATTTCCATGGGATTTGGAAGGCCTTTATCACTCGAAATTTGAAGCTTTGCCATGAATATATCAATACCAATCTACATGTTATGGAATTTTTTCTCTAGATTGGGCATAAGGTTTCTTTTAGTTAGAACATTTTTGACTTGGATGATGGTTTCAGTTCTATCCTCCACACCAAGTTCACTTAGTTCCTCCTTGTTCTTGCCTTTCAAGAATTGGATGAGTTGATTAGCCTCTTTAGGCTGGTCTCCTAGGTCTTCCTTGATCTTTTGTATTTCTTCGGTGGCCACTTTCACCAATTCTGTTTGCTCGAATATTACTTGAATTGATGGCTAAATATCATTGACTGAGTCAATGATATTGGACTAGAGCATTTCCTTAGTTTTTCCTAGTGCCTTTTGCAATGTTAGGTCCTTATCAAGGAACTTTATCCTCTCACCCATCCATAGGGCTTTTTATGCTTCTTCTTTCTGTTGTATTTGGGAAAGCTTATAGTCAGTATCTAGGCTTTCTATTTTCTCCTTAAGTTGTTTTAGCTATGTAGCCTAGATGGACATTTCCTCCATGGCTTTCACTAAATCTGTTGTCTTTTCTGTTGATGTACGTGTAGTTGTAGACTCAGTTGTGATTGGCAGTGATGTAGCAAGTGGAGCTATTGGTGCTAAAGAGGCTGTCAATGTTGAGGGAACTATAGTAGAGACTGTGGGAATAACAGTCTGTGGAGTGGTGGCCAACTCACTCTGTTTAGATTGAATCAATGTCTCCAACTCTTTCTCATTTTCCTTCAGCTGATTATTTAGCTTAAGGACCAAGTCCATAAGCTCTTCTTGTTCCTTCTGAGTTTCTAAGACTTCTGTTGTTTGTGGATGATGAAGATGTGGAATTTTGGGTTGTTTTTTCAATGCAGCGATATCATCATTCTTCTTTTTAATTAACCTTTCTGCAACCTTAACATCTTTGGGATCATGTCTCAACTCTATGATTAAGTCCTCCAAGGACTTGATTCTAGTATCCTTGGCCTATGAGGAGGATTTTCCTAGTTGAAATTGTGCTAATATATTATTCAATGAATTCTCTAACTGGTGGGCTACAATGGCTTTGCTTGTCAACGTGGAATATACTATCTCTCCTGTCTGTTTATGCAATTCAATCTGGTGAATAGGATGTATGTCTTTTGCTAGCACTTCAAAATTTGTCTTCTGGTAATCAGCTGCTGATCTGGCCTACTGAGTGGTGGGCTTCAAAAAAGTCATCTCCATTTTTCCTTCTTTCACATCAAAGGCTGACATAAGCCTTGTTTGGTTGGTGGGAGTCATTTTGAGGTACTCTGCATAGCTTTGGGCTTTTAACCTGTCATTCTTGGCCTTTATTTCCTTATACTTTTCTCTGATATCCTAGTCTTGGTCAGCTAGAATCCTTAACGAGGACTCTTCCACACTTTGTTGTTTTTCCAACATCTCAGCATGTGATGTGGAAGGTTTTTTTTTTCCTCCAGAGGGAGTAGCATGCTTGCTTCTTTCTCTTTCTGTGCTTGTGGCTCCAACTATTTCTTCTGTGAATTCTTGCTCGGAGAAAGGATTTAACCTTTTCCTTTTGACATATGTTTATGAAATGGCTCTACCTGAAGGAGTGGCCTCCTCCCTGTCTCTTTTGAGGTTCTTCTCCTCATTTAGAGGATTCTGCGCGGTAGGGGGAGTACTCATAATGTGCTCTGGTAGTCTTGTTTGAGTCAGTTCTTCTGATAGATCTGGTTGTTCTGACTCTTCTTGAACCTAGGGTCTTTCTTCTGCTTGTTGTTCAATGTGTGCCTATGATTCCCTTTGTACTTGGGATTCTTCTGGTACCTGTATGAAAGAATCTTCATCAAGTCTCCTCTCTGGATCAATCAATGCATTTTCATCAACAACTTCAGTGCTATCTCTGTTTACTAAAGTATTCCCCACCCATTCCAACTGATTTGCATATTTTTCTATCTCAAGGATTCTGTGGTGGATATAGGGAGACAACCTGTTTTTCTGTCTTCTATTGCAGATGAAATCAAAGGGGTTATATCTCCATATGAAGCTTTGTTTTAGTTTGAGCCTTTGAAGGATTTCTTCTGCTTCTCTTCCAGCTTCTCGACTATTGCACACAAAGGGGCCTAGTTGATCTTTGATTATGAGTTGAGCCTTCTTTTTGGCTTTCACAAAATGTACCTCATATGAATTGATTATCTGCCTGTAGTACTCCAGAGCAAATAAATTCATTGGGAGGTATCTGGGTTACTTTTATGGTGCTAACTCATAGCCATAAATCCTAATTTCAGTGTGATTTTGGTACAAGTACCAATCTCCCACTTTGTGTTGTTTTGAAAGCTGCAGGGTCATCCTGATATCTGAACTAATTCTTCGAGGAGGACTTCCTAGTAGCATAGTCACTACAGGCTATAAAAAGATCTATGAAGTCTGTGTATGGATATGGTGATTCAAATGTGTGGATCAGAGGAGTCCAGAAGACTACTTACTTAGGGTTTCCTCTGGTATCAAGTATTTGAAGAGTAAATGAGAATTTATCAGCTTGATAATATAAGAAAATGTGGTACAAAATTGAGGAATACTTGAATACTATTTCATTGTTCATTCTCAAGAATTGATCATGCATTTTATCTGCTATGAATTTGGAATAATCATATATGATGGCAGGGGGCTGTCATGTGGTAAAAATGGACATGAAAGCTAGACTGATTTCATCAACATATTCACTTGTAGTATAGCCTAAGACACTAGATATCATTGACAGAATGTCCTAGCAAAGTTTATAAAATATGGTAGCTACATATGGAGGGTGTTCTGTTGGGACATGCTTTCCCTCCCTGCTGAAGGTATGAAGCATTTCAGCAAGTCTGCCAAGGGTAATCTTGGGGAATTTGTTTAGCAGATCTCCAATGGAAATGGGGATCAGATTTTGTCCTGGTTCCAACTGCAACATTTCATTGATGGATTCAGAAGTGATGGTGAAAAGTACAGTATGGTTAGGGGACATCACTGCTCTTTGACTGGGACTGTAGTTTGTATAGCAATAATGGACAATTTCGGGAAAGATATGTATTGAAGGGAATTGGTGCTTGGGTAAATTAGACTCCCAAAGACATATTTTGTCTGTATGGTTTAGGTATTGGTCTCTGTACTGGTAGCCTAATTTCAATGGGGATTCATGGATAGAGGTGTCATTGATTTGGAAGTCTTTGTCCGCTAAAGGGAGATGGTCTAAATCCAGATAAGGAGTGGTAATTGGTTGGACATCCATTGCAACTGGAGTGGCCATTCTTAGTTCTTGTGGTTTTAAGAATGGGGAAAATGGTTTTCAGTCAAATTGGGGCAATTTGGTTCAAATACATAGTAGTTTGGGATTGGTAGGCAATTCTTTCACTTAATAACTTAATAACTCTAAGCAGTTGGGTAATTCGTTCAGAAATGAGACAGGGTTTATGGTGTATTTGGATAAATACCTGGAATTTTTGGCTTTGACGGATCAACGGGTGACTGTGCACAGTCACAGGAGGTCTATTTGAGCTGGAGGGTCAATTGGAAGTTCAGTGGTGTCTGTAGGTTGCCGGTTGGATGTGGGTTGGCAGTTGCACGTAATTTGTCGCTTGCATGGAGGTCTGAGCGTCATTTTAACAATAAAACCAAAAAATAATGAGTATTTTAGTTATATTTGCAAAGTCAATTGTTTGGCGGGCACATGGAGAAAAAGGTACACTTGTCTTTTAGCAGAGATGGGACCTTCGTCTAGTAGGAGGTGGTAAGTGGGTTTGATCGCACCATTTCTGGGGCTAGAGTGGTTTCGAGGGGAGGCCGCCCGATGCCATTCATCGAGCACCACGTAGCATCGGGGCCCAAAAGAAAATTTCCCATATCGGGCTGGTAAAGGTCGGGCTTCGGAGGCCGCTCGATATGATCATCCACCGTTGGATTAACAGGGGGTTGATCGTATGGTGATCGGGGTGGGATTATAGCTTGAATTTATTGGAGGGGCCCGAGAAAGGTTTAAGAGTAGCGAGTTAGATTAAACAATGGATTAAAGCAGGGTTTAGGGTGTCGGGGTGTTTTAATTGGTGGAGGGTTTTGGTTATTAATTAACCGCTAATCAATTTAATTAACCCATTAGTTGTGTTATTGTATTAATAAAGCTTATTTTTCAAACTTTTTGGGGGTAGGGTATTAATATAAGGGATTTGTTATATAACTATACAGGAAGGGTTATTTCTTTAGGGAATTAATACATATAAAGTTAAAAGTTAATATAAAAATAAAAAAGTGCTAAAGTGTAATGTATTCATTCATTTGCTATTTTTCATAAACACATTATACTTAGGCTAAAGGATTTTTTGGGTTTTTTGAGAAAATGGGTCTTTTCATGGGGGATGATCACTTTTCCTAGGATAGCAAGGTTTTATCCTTAGAAAAAAGGGTTTATTAGGGGAAAATGATTTTTCCTTAACAAAATGGTGTTTTTTCTTAGGAAAACGGGTTTGTTTGGGACTATGAGTGAATTGAAGGGGGTGAATGTGTTGGCATTATGGCTAAAGTGTTGTCCTTGATGGCAACCCATATAGGTGATGGATCACTGTACAACAGGTCAACAACAAACATTGATGAACAACTCTCAAATATTGAAGAAAATAAGGAGTACGCAGGCACACCATTCAAAAGGTGCGTACACGCAGGCATGTCTTATATAAAGTGCGTACATACCCGCAGGATACCCATTCATTGGGTGTGTACCCCCAGTGCACACACTTCAAGGCAGTTAAGCGCCCACACGTGGGGTTTCTCATGGTATTTAGCCAACGGTATTGGGTTATCATGGTTTTGGCCCATGGTATTGTTTATTTTATTATTATTATTGAGCCCCATGATCCTTGATTTGAGGAAGAGCTTGCCTATATAAAGCAAAGGAGATCATTTTGGCTTAAGCATGTTTTTGGTTGAATATCTTATGAGGGTAAGATCTAGTCTAGATCTAAATAAGGCGAATCTACTGATGGACTAAGATCTCTTCGGCGCATGTTCAGATCCGTAGATTTGACTGTCTGGGTTCTTTCTGAAGTCTTGAAATCATCTATGCCCGAAGGTACGCAGGTACAGTGAGCGAAAAGTGCGTACATACGCAGGAGCGAAGAGTTTCAGGTGCGCCGGTACGCAGGCACGGAAGGGTTTCAGGTGCGCCGGTACGCAGGCACAGAAGGGCTTCAGGTGCGGATGACCGCAGGCAGTTCAATGGACTCAGAGCGAGGTACGCAGGCTAGCAGTTGAGAAGAGTGCGTACTTGTATGCAGGCTAGCAGTTGAGCAGGGTGCGTACTTGTATGCAGGCTAGCAGTTGAGCAGGGTGAGTACGGTAAGCAGGCAAGCAGTTGAGCAGGGCGAGTACGTAAGCAGGCGAGCAGTTGAGCAAGCTGCTTACTTCTCTTGAAATCCATGTTTATCCTTACTGTGTTCTGGGTGTTGAAGTGATGTCTAGTTTCTGGTATTATGATCTTATGACAGCCATATGAGAAGTGATTGAGTATATCTTTATGTGATCTGATGAACTAGATCTGATTGATAACTCTCATTGTATATGTATTGATCTAGTGATTGAGTGATTCAGAAAGTTGTTTGATTATGAGCTTCAATGTGGTTATTGGGTCCAGTATGAAATTGGATGAAATGTGGCCCTTTCAGATTATATGTTGTGCTTCAGTGTATCCAGTATGAAAATTGATGAAACGTGGTACCTAGAGGAGAGAAGATTGTAGGGTAGCACCTACGTACTAGTATCTAAGCTAGTACAAGAGCTAAAGGGAAAACTTTGGAGCATTGTAGCAGGTAGTAGCCTGCGTACTAGTAAATGGATCGGCTAGTACAAGAGCAAAAAGGGGGTGTAGCTCCCGTA
>APFE031064536.1:0-17927 GCA_000404065.3 Pinus taeda
TTTTGTAAAATAAATCATGTTGTACTTATCTTTATTGTAACTTCTCTCTGATCTCTCTATTTAAATGAAAACAGAGATCAGAGATGGGGATAACTTTAGGATGATTTTTGGGGGATGAAAAATGATGAAGAATGATGGTGGATTATTCATAGAATAGGGATTGTTGCATGCTGTAATTCTCAAGCATTTGTTGTTGTAATGATTCCACAATTTGCTGATTAATAAATGACTTGGGAGTTGCTATTCACTCTTTTCCTTCTGAAGTAACCCAGCAGCGTCCGCTAGCGGCTAAGGGCCCAGCCTCTGGTGGAGTATGTTGCTGCTACTGTATATTATATTCTTTCGTTTTATGCATGGTTTGCTTATCCATTTTATTTGGTAATCTGGTATGTTATATTATTTTACATCACAGCTCTATCACGTAATCTCATTTTCTGAGACAGAAATATCATGTCGATTTTGCAACACATTGTTGTTTCTTTAAGTGCTGATATGAATGGTTTTTACAGGATACCGTTGCTATTCAATTATGGAGTGCCTGTGTTGTAACATTTGACCATTGGTATTATTTTCATCTTAGAAATTACATTTCCTTGCGACTGTTGAATCTATGAACGTTGCTGCTCCATTCTAAAAGACAATCGTATTATTTATAACTAACACTGACAAGTGGATTACCAATATCAAATTACTATATTAGTATGAGGTGTGCATATATGATCGATTACTGTTGTTCCATAATTCATCAATGAGTGTTGTTCCATAAAGTACATTCCATCTAGTTTGCTTTAAGAGAGAAGATTGTTATTTCATTGCAGAATGTGAGTTTGGTTTAATAGAGCAAGTTTGGTTCTGACTCGCGAGACTTAGTTCTTTTGATTGCTGTTCCATTTTAGACTTGTTGTTCCATTTCCTATTTGTTGTTCTATTTTACTTTCTGTCGTTCCATTTACTTGCATTTGCTGCTTTGGTGTGAGAGAAGGTCTAAGGCTGTAGTGAGCCTCAACAGTCGCTGCCTAGCTCCCAGACCTATGGTCCATGCTCTAATTTCCTTTCCATTAGTTTCTAGAGGGATGGGTTATCGCTTCCGCACCCTTGACTGATAAGTTGCCTTGTGTGATTTTATCCTTTTGAAGCAATTTAGTCATAGTTTAGCATCCGTTTACTCTTGTGTTCTCTGAACACTGTACTACTAAACATTACTCTTGAGCAAATAGTCGCCTCAGACTGAGTACACTCTTGAAATAAAAAGTTGTCCCTGGGTTGATAATTAATGTGAGGTAATTAGGAGTTAAAAAGACACCTTTTTATCGCTCCACATTTTGGCGTCGTTGCCGGGGAGAGTGTAGCCATTTCTAAAGAGTAGTGTGAATCTGATGAGTGCCTGCTAGGGAAGAGTTGGATCTTAAAAACCGAAGGTAAGAACCTGCGTACGGGGCATGTAAAAGCCCTGCTCCCCCGTCCGCTTTCCAGCAGGACTGTTAAAGAACCTAGAGTAGAAATAGATGTTTGAATTTTTGTGTGAATGATTAGGAAAAAGATAGAAATTTTTTAAAAATGAATCACATGATCTCACGCAAGTGGTGATGTAAGCACCACCCATTTCACTAACCGATTGACAGGAACATTTGAAGAAGGAGCCTCGAAGAAACACATGAAGAACATCTTATACTATGGTAAGAAATGGCTCACGTTTCTACTTTTGAATTTCCTATCAAAGATCTAGGAGGAGTGACACAAATGCACATAATTCCCCCATCTTTACCAAATTTTCATGGTTTAGAAAATGAAGATCCACATACATTTTTGTTTGAGTTTGAAATACTTTGTAGAGGATATGATTATTGTACTAATGATCAAAGATTGAAAGTGTTTCCTCTTACTCTAAAAGGAGCAGCTCTCCGATGGTTCATGAGCCTAGGTGGGAATTGCATCAAATCATGGGAGGACATGAAGAACATATTCTTGAAGAAGTACCAAGACTATTGCAAATCCAATGAAGATATTTTTGGTATGATACAAGGGGAAGATGAAATTTTGGAGGACTATGTAGATCGATTTCAATACAACCTTCAAAAATCAAAATATAAGCATTTGGAGAAAGAGATCTTAAAAACACTCATTCTTAAAGGAATCAAAGATGAATTTTTAGAACTCTTAAATCTGATAGGAAAAGGTGATGTTTTTTAGTTATCGTATGATGATGTTTGTGAGTTGTGCATAAGGTATTCAAGAGGAATCTCCAAGGCTGGTGAGAATTCTAGAGATGTTTGTTCTTTCTTTTCCAAATCTGCTACAAGAATAGGAGACATAAGAGCTGAATCAAGGTTTTATTTGAAAATTTTAAAGTTGATTTTGTTAGCTCTCTAAATGCAAAATTGGTTGTTTTGCAAGTTCATAAAAATCAAGAATTTGATGAAGTGTTTTTCACTCATGACCAAAAGGGGCATCCCATAGATACTCACTCTTCCTTATCTAGGATGGAAGTAGCGTATCAAAGAAGTAAGGAAGTTGCAACAAGGTCAAAAACATGGAAATCATGGCCTACAGGTATGGTTCAAAACACTTCCTCTCCACTTTCTTACTTGCATAATCCATTATGGAATACTAATGTGTTAGGGAAGCCATGTCAATCTCAATATAACCACCACCAAACTTGTCCACAAGTTTGGCATGGTTCACCTTATGATTGCATGACTACTCTCCCTCATCTTGTAGCACAAACACATTCTCCATATTCTTCACCAGCTCTTCCAAAACACCTTTCCTGCCCATCAAGACCATTAACACAACCCAATCAACCACATCATCAAAATGCTCCATTCCTTACACATTTTCCCGCTCAACTAATTCCACACTCTCACTACAATAAACCAGTGCAACATGTTTACAATGTTGAACTGCCAAATTTACCCACCCTTCCCACCCATTCTATCTCACATGCGCCATTAGAGAAAACTTACAATGAGATTCAGAATGTTTCAAATGCAAAAATTGTAGAAGCTATGAGAGAAAATGAGATTTCTTTTACTATGCATCAACAAGCTATTTTAAAAGCTCAATAACTTCATGATATGATGGCTATGCGAAATCAAGAAAGTAAAGGATATATTGAAGATTGGTTTCACTCCATCATTTGTTTGCAACATCACTCTATGCTTCAACAATTTTTGATACCATTTTTTGAAGGGAAGTTGGCTTCTCATACCCTAATATCCATTAACATGCATTTTTCAAACTTGGGTATGTGCATACGTGAAGCCTTACTTCGAAAATGGCTTCACTGGAAGTACTCATATACGTAGTCATATTCATTTTTCAAATCAAAATAGCTTAGTGTAGAAAATAAAATAAATAAGGGAATAAATAAATGCATTTTGTTTTTTTATGTAAAACTAGTTGTTTTTGTTGCAACATGCTATGCAAATGAACATTGGTGATAATTTTTTAATTCATTTGTGTATGTAGATGAATTATAATAGAAATAACAATTCTACAAACAATTATATTCATTTTTATCATCAATATGAAAAAATGCTTGAATATCATTTTTTTGGCTTGCGGGCTTGATGGAATTTCTGGAAAAATAGTCGGGACAGTCATGTTTTAAAGGACCAAAAGTGAATATTTTTAAAACCTGTTTCTATCCTAAGTAGCCCTTGATGTATACTTTCCAATCCAATTTGAATCACTCAATTTGGATTTGAAATGAAAAAGTTCGAACCAAAACATTGACAAGGTATCTAGCAGGCAGCTTAGGAACAGAGTTGGGACAGTCAGTTTTTGGAAGCCTAAATGAATGAATTTTTAAAACATGTTTCTATGGTGAATTCCCCTATGAATCTAGTTTACACTGCAATTGGAATCACTCATTTTTGCTATCATATGGGGAAGTTATGATCAAAATACTGACTGTCTATCATAAATCAGCACTCTTAAAACTCTGTCTTTCCAACTGTTCTTTACAGTATTTGACCTATCAATTCTTCTTTTCTTCAAAACCTATTTCTATTTGAGATAAATAAATTAAGCTACTTTCATTTCCAATTTTAATCATTCGAATATGACATCAAACGAAAAATCTGTGCTTAAAACATTAACTGTTGGTCTAAGCAGGGTAATCGAAAATGACTCTGTTATGCAGGTTGTTATAACTAAAATTGACATATCATATCATTGAATTTCTAAAACCTGTTGCTACTAGAGATAAAAATTTGAATTAGCTATCAACTAGTTTTGGAATCACTCAATTTAGATGAAAAACAAAGAATTTGTAATTAAAACACTGTTGGTTAGTATGGTCGACCACTGCTCTCCCGCAGGTAACAAATAAATTTTACTTTGTTATTTTCTCTGTGGATTTGTTATACAGAGTAACTAATTGTTGTTTTTTGCATAATTATTGGATTAGGGGAGCCCGATCACCTCTCTTTATCCATGATTTAATGTTTTATTGCAGGTAGACACTCGTTTTTTTGCAGGTCTTGGGAAAATAAAGGTGGTCAATTTATGGACGAGTGATTTTTGAAAGAAATTTTATGAAACAAAGGGAGTTTCATCCAAATCATTACTCAACGGATTCATAATAGAACAAATGAAGAAATGATTTCCATTTGAAGATTCATGTTATGTCTTTTCTCCCAAAACATTTTTCAAAGAGATCATTTTTTTACATAATATCATAGTTGTTGTAACTTAATTTATTTATTTACATATTATCTTTTGTTGTTTCTTTTCTGATTTTTCTTATATTTTGTGTTTCAGGTGTTACTTCATTCAAAGTGTAACTCATCCTCAACATGAATGCCATGAACAACTAATTTGTTTTTTTGCATGCTTACATTTTATGATTGTCCATTTTGTTGTTCCTTTTTCACATTTCGTTGTTCCTTTTTCACATTTTGTTGTTCCTTTTTGAAATGGAACAGCTGCTGTTCCTTTTCAAATGGAACAACACTTCTGCACTTTCACGTTTTGTTGTTCCTTTTTGAAATGAAACAGCACTTCTGTAATTTCGTGTTTTGCTGTTCCTTTTCGAAATGGAACAACACTTCTGCACTTTCACGTTTTGTTGTTCCTTTTCGAAATGGAATAGCACTTCTGCACTTTCACGTTTTGTTGTTCCTTTTCGAAATGGAACAGCACTTCTGCACTTTCACGTTTTTCTATTCCTTTTCGAAATAGAAAAACACTCTTGCACTTTCACGTTTTGCTGTTCCTTTTCGAATGGAACAACACTTCTGCACTTTCATGTTTTGTTGTTCCTTTTCGAATGGAACAACACTTCTGCACTTTCACATTTTGTTGTTCCTTTTCGAAATGGAATAGCACTTCTGCACTTTCACGTTTTGTTGTTCCTTTTCGAAATGGAACAACACTTCTGCACTTTCACGTTTTGCTGTTCCTTTTCGAAATGAAACAGCATTTCTTCACTTTCACATTTTGTTGTTCCTTTTCGAATGGAGCAACACTTCTGCACTTTCACGTTTTGTTGTTCCTTTTCGAAAAGAATAGCACGTTGACACTTTTGATTTTTGCTGTTCCTTTTCCAAAGGAACGACACTTGCATTTTTTTGTTTCCTTTCTAAAGAAACGACACTTTTAGGTTTTGCTGTTCTTTTTTCCAAAGGAACGACATTTGCATTTTCACATTTTTTGTGTATATTTTTGTTTTTTTTGGTATGCATTTTCTTTGTTGTTCCCTACACAAAACACCACTTTCTTTTTGAGTGTTTTTGTTGTTCCTTCAAAAAATCAACGCTTTCGGAGTATTTTTGAGAGCAACCCTTCCTTTCTCTTGTGGGATTATTCCTAGCTCATCACAACCACATTTTATTGATTCTCTTTCATGGTATGAAGTACAGTATTTTTATGAGGACAAGAATTATGGATTCTATTGAAGCGTGTTAATATCATTTACATTATGATCTTCAACAGGATAGCTCCTTGATGATAGTTTCTTTTCAAAAAAAGACACAATTATTTATATACTACTTTACTGCATTGTTTCTGTTGAACATGATATTGATTGATCATCTTAATACCATGTTGGTTCCACCCTTCCTGGTTATAATCTTCTCTATCTATAATAAATGAGATTATGGGTATATTTTTCTATTGACATGTTTAACTTTTTCCGCCATCCCTGCTCTTAAGGAGTATTGAGCCTCCCTCTTTTTATCATAAAAATGTGTAATAACAACAAAATTTGTTCGCAGATGGAGGATAGGGGGTCTCATTACGAGCCAGCCTACTATGTTCATAAGGTTGTAACAAAGTGACATTCCCATTATGGCCACAACACCAGGGCTATGATCCATTGGATAGCCAAATTATCCTTGGAACAGGAGGTCTCATCACGAGCCAGCCTGATCACTTTTGCTACCTCCTAGTGAATGGCAGTGTGGTTATCTGGTTACCATGCCAGCACACTGATCTCTTCTGTAGAACAACACTGAAACTCTCCATTTATAAATTGAGGATCCTGGCTCATATGGGTTAAAAAGAAACTCTGCCGAGGCTATGGACGCCTGCTAACAGCAGAGGCTCTGCTTATGGTATTGAAGTTATATCTTATCGTCAATTATTACTATAATACCCTTTTCTTATTTTTTATTTTTATCAGAGAATTTATTTCCTCAATTTTTATCCCTATTTTGAACCTTTATGCATGATAAATTGTTTTATGATCAATCGCATCATTTTTCAGCTAGAATACAGTCAGCAAAGTATCTTTTTGGCATATTGTCGTTCTCTTTCTCTTTTCATAACTTATCATCAATCCTAAGCGTCCTATCTTTTATTCATAACTATCTTTACACACTTTGCTCTCAATATAACCATAACTTTCACCATCCTATCATTGATAAGTGTACTTTGCTTCATTTACTGATATATTGTTCATTCCATTGCCTTGTCGTCAGCACCAGCCCTTTCATATGCTTTATGGTTATGGAACCCATTTTCCAATTGGAGGGGGGAATGTATGCATTATGGGATTGCATGTGAGATGATTACTGCACTCTGCCATAACTTGTTGATTTGATAAGTTCTTTTTATTGAAATTTTTGCATGCATCTTAATCTATTGCTATTTAAAACTAACACTATGGATTCAAGAACATTGTATGCAAAATAGTGATTTGTTTACAGGAGACTAACAAGTATGGGGCAGAACTCTATTCACAGCATGACCACACTATTGCAACTAACAGAAGCGGCTCGAGCAACTTGCGAACATGAAAAATTCTTCAGACATTATGTGCTTACCTGGATTCCACCTTTTGCATCACTTTCAGCACCAACTTTGCCTACATCAGCTTCAACAACTGTCAATACATATATGTCATTCCACATTTTTCTTTTGGAAGTAAAACTTGAGGTAAAATAGCATAATTTTCTGATTTATTACGAATTTAGGAGAATTTCATGAAAATCCATTTTGAGCATTATTTATCACCCTTCATTTCATAGTTTTCACCACTTCCCATTTTTCAGCGGCATATCATCTTTCAGTTTGGGGGAGTGTCGCTTTCATTCATTCATTTTTTATGACCATGTCATTCATATCCTTTATCATCCATTTATATTCTTATTCATTCTCAACACCTCCCTTATTCCATGTTGTTTTACACCAAGCATAGAATTCAACAGATAGTAGCAACCACCTCTATTTGTTTTCTAGCATCGCATGAGGGCATGCTAATTTTTCAAATAGGGGGAGGAATTTCTACGCATGATGGATGTTTTCTATTTTCTTTCTCATTTAAGGCATACAATTTCAGTCATACAATTTCAGTGTAGAAATTGATTTCCATAATATTTTTAAAACTATGAACTCAATTCTTGTGATCTCTAGGAAACACAGACATACTATTAAAATACACATACCTAGATAAATTCAAGATAAATTGGTTCATAAAATTTTGGAAATCATGCACTCTCACCTACAACCGTTTTGTTTATATTTCATGATCCGTGCATCAAAACAGTCCGATTTTTGGATCATAAAGGCATTCTGATATTATAAATTTAGTTGCCAAATTTCAACAAAAGTTGGGTTATAGTTTTTGAGAGAATGGTTAATGAAGTTTGCTGTTACTTATATCATATTTTGTTGCAACTTCATATATATATATATAATTGAATGTCAATGTAAAAAATTTTATGCCTTCATCAAGATTACTAAAAGTGAATATTCATTAATTAAGGAAGAATTCATTTGTTCTATCCATTTCATGAGCTGAGATGAACATATTTTTTTATTGGTTGGTTAACACATGGTTTTTGTCTTTGGGTTGCATGAAGACACGCAATATATTCAATTTTCATTGCATGAGGACATGAAACATATTGAGTGTGGGGGTGTGTTGGGCCGTGAATACGACCACTTTGTAACACTTATTCCATCCATTTTTACTCTTCTCTATTATATCATTTGTTATAATTTATCATTTAAATCCATGTTATAAATGATTTATGCTCTTATGAATGAATACTATTTATTCTCCTTTATTTATAATAAATTGATGATTATGAATGATTTTATCAATGATAGTTTCAATAAATTAGTTGTAACATTATTTACCATTTTTAACCTCCAAGATAATTTTTAGATTGAAGATTTGATCATTAAAAGTGCCAACTTAGAAATGCGCTGGAATAAGAAGTGACAATTTTGTGGTTGAGATTTTGATCAAATGAAGATGAATTGGAAAATCTGGAACATGGGTTTTGTCCAGAACAGACCCAATTAATTTTATGAAAGAACGGTTTGCCGAAATTTAGCTTGTACTGAGAGAAACGCAGGGTTCTTTGAGCACGATTTTCTCAGATCTACTGTTGCGGCTGTCCTCCAAATCTCAGCTGCAAAGCCAAATTCGTCTTGCTCTTGTTGAGGGATGAATGGAAATATATCTTCTTGTTGATCAATTGGTTGGAAACAATCCAATTTTGTAATACAAATCATGTTTTACTTATCTTTATTGTAACTTCTCTCTGATCTCTCTATTTAAATAAAAACAGAGATCAGAGATGGGGATGACTTAACGATGAATTTGGGGATGGAGAATTGAGGATTCAGACTTAGAGATTCAAGAATGATGATGGATTATTCATGATAGGATAGGGATTGTTGCATTGCCATTGTAATATTCAAAGCTTTTGTTGTTTTAATGATTTCACAACTTGAGGATGAATAAAAAAAAGGGTTGTTGTACATTCTTCTCATCTGAACTAGCCCAGCAGCATCCGCTGGCGGCTAAGGGCCCAGCCTCTGCTGGAGTACGTTGCTGCTGTGTATCATACCTTTACAATTGCTGCCGTGTGATGGTTTTTTTTTCTTTTCATTTCTTTAAATTGTTTTGTTCAGCGATCTTTTGTTTATGAACATTTCACAGAATTGCTTTGTTATATTGAAATCATAATTGGATTGCGTGAGTGATAGAATTATTAATTATAACTTGAAATGTACTGCTGATAATTCTGATCTAATACTGCGCTGTCTAATTAAGAACTGTGGTCCATTTAATTGTTGCTCATTTATAATTGCAATGGTTGTTCAATTAAGTTACTATTCAAATATAAACTGCGATTGCAATTGCTTCAATAACTGCGATTAATGTTCATGGCTGCTGGATTTAAGGTTGCTGATTCAATTACATTTATAGTTTGTTGTGTCTTTCTAATTACTTAGTTTTGCTATTCAGTTCCATTTTAGACTTGTTGTTCCATTTACGGCCGTTCCATTTTAGACTTGCTGTTCCATTTCCTATTTGTTGTTCTATTTTACTTTTTGTCGTTCCATTTACTTGCATTTGTTGATTTGGTGTGAGAGAAGGTCTAAGGCTGTAGTGAACCTCAGCAGTCGCTTCCTAGCTCCCAGACCTATGGTCCATGCTCTAATTCCTTTCCATCAGTTTCTAGAGGGATGGGTTATCGCTTCCGCACCCTTGACAGATAAGTCGCCTTGTGTGATTTTATCCTTTTGAAGTAATGGTTTAGAATTCATTTACTTTTGTATTTTAAGCACTATACTGCAAAACATTGCTCTTGAGTAAATAGCCACCTCAGACTGAGTACACTCTTGAAATAAAAAGTCATCCCTGGGTTGACAATTAATGTGAGGTAATTAGGAGTTTAAAAGACACCTTTTTATCGCTCCACAATATGCTATCTTGTTGTCCTGCCTATAGGATTGGATCCTATAACTATGCCCCATAAGGAACCATACTTTCTATATGGTTCACCTGTACCTACCTCCTAAGATCATTGGAAACCCTTTTCTCTTTACCCTTGATGTACCTGATCTCAAAGTAAAACTCACTAATCGTGTCAAACCATCTAGCTTATCTCACATTTAGATTTTGCTGATCAAACAAGTATATCAACCCACTATGATCACTCAACTATATAAACCTCCTGCTAAGAAGATAGTTCCTCGTTAGCTTCTACACATGGATGATTATTGCCATATCAAGATCATATATGAGATAATTATGCTCATTCTCATTCAGTTTCCCTGACTCATAGCACACTACCTCTCCTTCCTCCATAAGAACTATACCAAGTCCTCCCTTGAAATAATATGTACACACCACAAAATCTTTGTTCATATTTGCAACCTTTAACACTTGAGAATTTGTCAACAATTGCTCAAAGCTTGTTGCACATTCCTCTATCCATTCAATTTTTGTACCTTTCCTCTGTAGTGACATAATTGGATACCAAATGTGAAAGAAGTTCCTAACGAACCTCTAATAATAAAATAATAACCCCATGAATGATCTTACCTCATTCACATCTATAGGAGTTTCCCACTCCATGACAACCCTTATATTCTCTGGATCCACTGCTCTGCCTTCCTTGGAGGAAACATGTCCCAAGTAATGTACCTTTGTTTGAAAGAAACTGCATTTTATAAGCTTAGCATACAACTAATTCTCTCTTAGCTATCTCAACACTATTGCTAAATTCTCAACATGTTCTTCCTCATTTTTAGAATATATCAAGATAAACTTGTCTAGATAAGAATGCATCAAACTATTCACCAAGCACATAAAGGTAATTGGAGCATTTGTCAAACCAAATGGAAATACAATAAACTCATAATTCACGTACCTATGCCTGAAAGCTATCTTCTAAATGTCCTCTTCTTTAATGCATACCTAATGGCATCCGGATCTCAGATCAATCTTTGAGAATATTATTGCTCCCTTCAACTACATGAAAAAATCATCAAACCTCGATAATGTATACCTATTATTGATGGTTACCTTATTCAACTACCTATAATCAATGCATATCCTGAAATCACCATCCTTCTTCTTCACAAAAAATACTCGTGCACCCCAAAGTGATACTCTTAGCCTAATATATCCCTTGTCAAGCATTTCCTTCAACTATAACTTCAACTCTACTAACTCTAGAGTGCTCATTCCATGCGATACCTTTGATTTTGGTCCTACCCCTATTACCAACTCAATAGAAAATTCCACTTCTCTATGTGGAAACAACTTTGAAATATCTTCTAGAAGCACATCCTGAAACTGTGGTAAGATTGGGTACCTCCAAAATACCTCTGCATCCTCATCCTCCTTACCATTGTCACTAGCAATGTGCACTACAAACAATGCTCAACCTTTTTTGCAACTATTCTTTTCTTTCATACCTGTCACCATTCTAATTGATGTTTCCTTCTTCTTACCTTGCAAGATCCTCTGTTACCCATTGTCATCCAAGCACTCAATCTCTTTTTCATAACAATCCATGTTGGTTGTATGAAGGTACAATCATTCCATACCCAAAAGAATACTATATGATCCCAACAGAAATACATCCAAATGTGTTGAGGTAGGGATACCATTCAACTCAAATTCACAAGCTCTTACCGAGTGATCCACTCTCTTCTTTATACCTATATCCAACTTCACTAACCAAGATTCTACATGTACTTCTTTATTCAAGCCACACTTATCCACCAAGTTCGGACTACCATAACTACAATTAGATCCAGGTTCAATAAAAATGGAAAATAATTGATTAAAAAGGTTACTATCCATCTCAACAACAGTTGCTTGGTGCTCTTCCTACTTATTATGTAGCATTGCATAAATCCATGGAATACTCTTCCCAACATCCCAAAATTTCTATTCATCTTATTCACTATAAATCTTAGGCCTACCACCCTGATTTTGCGGAAAATACCTCTTGAGATATTCCTTATCACATGTCAAACACTCCAACCATCTTGTACCATAACCTCTATTCTATTGTTGTGAGCCATCTCCCTATCTAGGTATGTTGAACTTCTTGTATGATGCAACATTTTCTTTCTCTTTTGCATTCTAAGGCCCTGTTCTTTTCGACTACCATTTACTTTTACCTTTATCTTTCCCTTTCAATCCTTGCTAAGATTCATTCTTATGCTTTGAATCCTGATAACAATGCTTCATTTTGCGAATAACTTCCTGAAGTGACTGAGGCTCATCATACTCAATCTAATCTCTAAAATTTAATGGAAATCCATTGACAAATCTCTAAACTTTATATTTCTCATCTTTAAGATATGGTACATGCCTCAATAGCACTAGCAACTTAGTCGTATACTCCTCATCATTTATTGATCCCATCTTTAGCTTGTAAAATTATTTAGCATTACTGTCATGCTACCTTTCTAATGAGTACTTCTTCCTAAAACTTATTTTGAATTCATGCCAACTCAATTCTTCTGCCCTGATGTCTCTAATCCGCTCGGCATCTTCTCACCAGATGTTTTCTCTCCCTTTGAGGCTAGAGATAGTTATTCTAGCCTTCATATTCTCTATGTACTCATGTAGTTTAAAGAATGTCTTCATCCCAAGTAAGTAAGCTTTTGCATCCTCTAATTTCTTCAAATATCCATCAAAAGTAGGTGGCTTACATTTCCTAAACTCATCTGACAAATATGCCATGTCACTCCCCCTGTAAGGGTGATAACAATGAAAATCATAGTGCTATGAACAAGAATTAGAATAGTACATGCATCCATCACCTCTCCTATCCAGACTATGCAAGAGCCTTTCATATCTAACCATCTCATCCTTATCTGACATGTGTGACCATGATACATATTTCCATATGCCCCACTAGTTTTGTTGTCCTACCCATGGATGATCCCAGGTGGACCCTAACTCTACAATTGCGACAAACTTTGAAGTATTAGTGGATTGATTTCTTCTTGTTTCTCTTGTGCCTACATGATTTTGTAATTATCTACTTTGGAACTTCTTAATTCTTCCTTCAGTCTTCTCAATGTGTCTGCTAAGTCAGAAGAGTGTCCAACACCATGCTACTCATCTAATCCATAGGGATAGTCTTGAGAACTATAGTCTACCATCTTTCTAGTCATATTTGATCTCTTTCCTTCCAACATACCATGTCAGCTAAACCAAAATATAAACATAATCAACATACCTCAGTATAGTTTTGGGAGGATATCCCATTTGTAAGGTCAACCATATTAGCGCAATATGTAACAACATCATATTAAAAGTTCGTGTAATAAAAGTTAATAAAGGTGAAATAGGACCATAGGCAAGGGACACTTATTCCAAGATGAATGTTGGGCATGGGTCCGCTAGGTCTAAGTTTTTTCCAAATTATGTAGAGACTCTATGTTTTGAGGAGTGGAGCATTACTAGCGCAACATTCTACTAGTCAAATGGGCTTTAGGGTAGGTCAAAGCCCCTTCTTTTCTAAAGGGATGGGATTACATAGGGGATTTTGAGCTTCGCCCATGGTTTATGGACAACAATATTGTAAGGTTAGAAGCATATATAAAGGGATGATTTCGCAAGTCTAAGACATGATGTAATGAATTGATGAAACACTTTTGAGTCTGTTTTTGTAAGATCTTTCTGTAGTCAGGCAAAGGAGAAGGCTCCTGCAGCTCTATGCATAAAGACCTTGTTAACTCTGCAACTGAGTGCGTAGGCCCCTATAGCTATGTGTGTAGGGTTAGAAAGACTGTATTTGAAAAGAGATAACTAATAAACAAGTGTTTTAAGATAGATCTATGTAGTTCATGTATGTTTGCATTGTTTTCTATGGTTTTGACTATTTATCATTCATTTTATATATATCTTTTGTAATTGCATTGCAAAGGTTCAAATACTATTTTATATCATGAATAATGCATGTTAGCCGCTAATCTATTAAAGTAGAAAACACTTTACGATTATAAGAATAAGGTTAAGAGTTGGCGAAGTTGAGATTAAGCCCTAAATTGTTTAGAACCTTAAAGCTGCACTACGTAGTCCCTCTGGATGCAGAAACCTGTTTCTAGCACATCCCTATATCGCCTCAAGTGAGACTGTAGTCTACATGAGAATATCGTTGCCGAAAGAGCCAATGGTATAGGGTTTTGTTGGTTAGCATAGCTAACTATGAACCTAGATCTAAGCCCCTAAACCCAACAAATGGTTCTGGTGTCGAGACTCGGATCTATCTAAGGGATGTTTCATGTGGCATCTGACTAGAAAAGAGATACAGAATTTGATAGATCGGAAGTTGCATGAATTTCTAGCTTAGGAATAAAGAGATTCAGGCTAGTCAAAAGAAAGGTGGTTATAGAGGTATATCTACACAGAACAACATGAGATCTTTTTCACATCATTCACTAATGAATTGTGCGAGTGGCTTTCAAAGCTAGCGGACAATGAACCCATTGGGAAACACGATGATCTTATTGTGTGGACCCCGGAACTGATAAAGTGGCTTAAGGAGTCTGAATATAAGGTCACAACAGCTATTTATTACTAAGTTGAAGTATTCTCAGAGGCTTTATCACTGAAATCTCAATTAACACAACAATATCCTACAATGAAGATGAGCACAGATTTTTCAAAGGTCTGCAAGGTAAGTATCTGATTTCCTTGAAGATCTATATTAAAATGTTGTTATCTGGAAAGGGTGTTATGCCTATATATTGATGTTCAAAAGAGGTTAGACTAGACCTATGTGAAGTCGAAAAATATTCATATCCGATTGGGATAAGTATATTAAGGGTGAGTAGAGTCCATTATTTGATGAATCAGACAACAAAGAAGAAAGGATCAATGTTAGTACACCAATAGGTGCGGCACAGTCATAAACTCAAGGTTCTTATGGGACTCCTCACCCATCCACTTCACCTCCACCTCCACCTCCACCTCCACCTCCACTCTTCAACATGGCTAACACGGTGAAGATGCCTATCTTTAAGGGTCAAGAATCAGAGGATCCTGATCAATTTTGGTTTCTCACATAAGCTTTGTGGAAAGTGCAGCAGATCAATGACGATGATATGAATAAAGTGCAACTTGTCACAACACTGTAGGACATAGTGTTGTCATGGTATATCAACTACAATACAGAGAATCAATCTTCTTCACTAGATGAAACAAAGAATACGGTAAACACGGAGTTTAATAATCCCCAGTCACAGTTGAAGTGTATTACCAAAATGAAAAAGATTAAGCAGTATGCCAATGGAATTGCCTAGGATGTAGATCAGAGGTTAAAGTGTTCGATAAGACAATCCATCTTCCAGATCTCTGAGCAATTGCAAAAAGAGTGGTATATAGATGCGCTATTACCACACCTCAGATTACCATTATTGTAGTAAAATATTGGGATGCAAGCAGAAGAATTAGAAATTGTGATGAAATTAGTAGATTTGTCAGTACAATAAACTCACATAGGGGTTTAGTAGATATAGTCCCTATTGGCAAGTTTTCATATGGAGCTATAAGACCTGAAGAAAGGAAAAGACGTTTGATTTGAGATGCATTCAGAAGTATGGTGCCTAAAGTGTAAGGTGTAAGGTCACTATAAGGACCAGTGTCTGGTCTACCCTAATTATTTGGCTAGTGAAGGACCCAATTCTTTGAAGCTAGAGCCTAGTGCTAGACCAAGTAGTAGACCAAGCATATGGTGTAGTATATGCCAGGTTGTAGGCCAGCACCCAACTAGTCACTACTATTTTCTATAGAATATGTGTAGTCACTGCAACAATTATTTTGTAAGTATCGTCGATTAGTAGGACATGATCAAAGCCATTGTGACAACTATGAATTAAAGATATATCGAACCCTAACATATAGGATGCAAGCTGAAGGCCACATACACAAAGAGAACGGTTCACCTGTGGTTCACGAAGGAGGTGCTAGATGAGGAAGGAGTTAGATCTTATGCTATAATTGTGGTGAAGCTGGACATTATGCGTGATATTATCCACATCCCACTCACTTGTCATGTCATTATTGTAGACAATTTGACCATGTGATAGAAGATTTCCCTATTTTAATGGCTAAGATGTAGGAAAAGAACAATAAACAGTCTACAAAGAATATAAAAATAATTCAATCCAAACTGCATGAGGATGATCCAAGTGTCAATATAGTGACATGAAGTGGTGTGGATACCAGTGAAGATACAGAAGAAGGAAAGAAACCGAAGGTAGATACATGAGTTAGGAAAGAAGGAAAAGATAATATTGGGTTTGATTTGCAGAAGGAAAAGGAAAATTTCTTGGAGGCAAAGAAGAATTTCATGGACATGGGAGCTTCAACATCAAAGACACAGATGCAATTAGTACCAAAGAAGAATGCTCCTGAACTAGGTACCGCGACAGAGAACCCTGATTCAACTATTTTGAAGTCCTTTCTGTAGATGTGTATGAAGTTGTTAACGATCCAGAAAGTAGTAGGAGGGTTGTAGGAATTAATTAAAAATAGTGCCAGTAAAGTAAAACCACAACCTGAACAATAGACAGTAAATAAGCTCAACAAGAATAAGAAGAGAACTGGTTGGGAAATGCGATTAACTATGCATATTGGTGAATTTGAAATGGATTGAGTAATTATTGACTTGAAATCATATGAAAATGTGTTTATGAAGCAGACTTGCGAGTGGATGGGGCAACCAAAGCTGCAATGGTCACCTATTCAACAACACATGGCCAATCAACAAAATATTATCTTGATGGGACAGTTATACGGAGTTATGGTAGATATTGACAGAGCAAGGGTGAGGGTGGACTTCAAAGGCATCAACATTATGGAAAACAATAAATCATATCTAGCTTTGCTTGGAATCGATTGGGCTTTTCATATGCACACCATAATCAATCTAAAAAGGAGTATGGTATTTGAGAATGTTGGGTTGTGTTATATTCGTTCCACGACTAACCTACGTAGTGAATCGGGGGGTTAGAGGGGGGGCGGAGCTCCCCCTTCGTTGCGTCGATTGCGCAAAGGGGAGATCACAGGGGGGTGGTAGCCACCCCTATGCGGGGGGTTTGAGGGGGGCGGGCAGACCCCCTCCACGGGGTCTGGGGCAGCGCCCTGGGAAATTTTTTTTTGGACTCTATATTAGGTTGGGCGAACCTACCTATAGTTTTCGGTCCATGGTTTTAGATGGGATGGTTTTTGTTCCATGGTATTGGATGCTTTGGCATGTATAAATATATATCGTAACATTGAAAGGAACATAATGAAAAATCAAGCTGGTAGTCCCGGTTTTGGGATCTAGGGGAAAATCTCTGTACATATGTGTTTTATGTGTTATGCTCTTGCATTTTTTATTTTCTTTGTTTTAGAATTAAAATGCAGGTAATTTCTGTATGGGGTTAAAACGTACATTTGGTTTCAAAACTATTTTGGCTTCAAGGGGACGCCTTTGTGGCTGAGGGGTTTCGCTCAGGCCTATGGTAGACCCTGTTCATTGTGAGATCTGTGAGATCGATTCTGGTGGTGAAAGAAGATGGCGAGTAGTGGAAAGATAGATATTGAGAAGTTCAATGGTCAGAGTTTTGAGTTGTGGAAACTCAAGATGGAGGATTTGTTAGTGGATAAAGATCAGTGGATCGCAGTATATCCGAGTACTAAACCAATGGGAGTGACTGATGAA
>APFE031064538.1:1202-23136 GCA_000404065.3 Pinus taeda
AGTTTGCATCGGTCCACATACATCTGAGTGGACAATCTCTAAGGGTGCCTTTGCCCTTATGCTTTTCCCTGAAGGAAAACTTTCTCTGTGTTGCTTCCCCAAGATGCAGCCTTCACAAAGGCTGTCTGGTTTCTCTATTAATGGTAATCCTCTTACCATTCCTTTTCTACTCAACAAATTAAGACCTCCAAAATTGATATGTCCAAATCTCAAGTGCCACAACCAATTTTCATCCTTTGGCATGCTTTGGTAAGCCTCTTGGGTAACCGCTGCAATAACTTCTTTGTTTTTCAAATCTGCTCTAATTCTAAGAGGGAACATTCTGTTCTTTGTCATCTTCACTTCAGCAATACATCGTTTGCTGGGTGCCTATCCATGATGGTGCATACATCATTCACAAAATAAACATTGTAACCCTTATGGACAAGCTGTCCAATACTCAAGAGATTACATCTCATTCCAGGGACATAGTAGACATCTGCTATGGTTTTCTTTTCACCCTTCTTTGTAAATTTTTTGACTTCTCTTTTTCCCATAACAGAAATTTTGCTATCAGTCCCAAGTGTGACTTCTGATTTCACGCTTTGATCTAAGTTGGAAAACATGGCTATGTTTCCTGTCATATGGTTACTACAACCGGAATCTAGAAACCATATGTCTTCACTATTTGTTTCAGCCATGTTACAAGCTAACAACACATTATATTGACTGATGTTTTCTCTAGTGACATTTGCATTTGATCTAGTATTCATATCATGTTGCTTCTTCCTACAATCATTGGCATAATGCCCATATTTTTTACAGTAATAACATTGGACATTGGATTTATCATACCTTTGTCCTTGACCATGATGTTGTCCTCTTTGAGAGATCCTTTGTCTCTTCTATGGTGGTGACAATCACATCAAACTTTGAGGGTAGGACCCTCAATAGTTTCTCCACAATCCTCCTTTCTTCAAGAACTTATCCATGAGTCCTCATTTGTGTGACCAAACCAATCACATGTGTGAAGAATGAGTCAATGGTATCTGACTCCTTCATGCAAAGATTTTCAAAATCTCTCCTCAGCAACTGTAGTTTTGTTGTCTTCACTTTCTCCATGCCTTGATAGGCTGTCTTAAGGGTTTTCCATGCTTCTTTGGATGTCTTGGCTGCTGCTATCCTTGGAAACACACTCTGGTCCACTGCTTGATACAAAAATACAAGGGCTTTTGAGTCTTTCTTCCTATTTCTCTTCAATAGATCTTTCTCTGCCTGAGTTAACCTATTGAACTCATTTTCATCTGTTGGTTCTTCAAATCCATTTTGAACTAATTCCCATAAATCTTGACAGGCAAATAGGGCTCTCATGGTTATTGCCCAATAGTCATAGTTTTTCCCATTGAACTGTGGGAATTGAGGATTAAACATACCCATGTTGGTGTTGGTGCTGGCCATTCTAGCACTCTTTAACTATGCTATAAAATGCTTGACTGTGTATTAAAATATTGACTGTTTCTTCAGCAGTAACACACAAAAAACTTTGAGAAATACCTGGATTCCTTTTCTTGGAACTTCACTTTGTTGGAGAAGATTTACTGCTGCAACGAAAACTCCTCCCTTCAGCTTCTTTGACACCTTCAAAGAGCCTGAACCTGCTCTGATAGCACTGTTGAGGATTTTTCTGGTAAAATCCCAAAAACAAACAAACAAACTACACACAGAGACAATGCTCTGTTTTTCTCCAGGATCTTAGCACAGAGAAGCTTGAAACATTTCTGAGAACAGAGTATTACACACCCATAAAAGCATTTATATTCATTAATAAAAGACTGATACAAAATTCATCCTCTTTCACTCAGAGGGATTCACCAAAAGAAATTCAACACCAAAGGTTACACTGTCTCCTCCTGAGATTTTACGCTGTGTGAAAATATCATTTACATTTACTGCTGTAAAACAAACTTTTACATATACTGCTGTAAAAATAAAAATCACATTATGCACTTTGCATATTACAAAAACTTCATCTTTGTTTTTCTTTGCCTTCACCCTCGCACTGCTGTGCAAACTTCAATTCATTTCATAAGTCCACTTTTTACATTCACACTGCTGTGTGTGTTTTTCACCTGCACATTGCTTCCCCTGTTTTTCTATATTCACTACTTCGCATTGTTGTGCGTTTCATTCCCCAAAATACAATTGACCAGAAAAACATTACCATGTGTTTTACTTGTTCAGTAAAACAAAACTTACACCCGTGAATTTAAAACAATATAATTAAAAACTATATGCTATGCCCATGCCTATTTTAAATTCGCCATACCTCCGTAGGAAATAAAAACATTAAAATTAAAAGTTTCAACCAACATTTTTTCCTATCACAATAACTTTGCATTAAATATTTTTACGGTGGTCAAACAAAACTTTTACACAATGTCAAAATTCATTTGCTGCAGGTTTGATGAAGTCCGACAACCGTTGATTTGCCCTCATGAAATCGAACGGTTCACAACAATATCGGGAGACCCTTTGTTACCAAACTTTACGTCCTGATGGAAAATGGTTTTGAAGACGTACAACTGGACACGCGTAAAAATCTTATTGCATCGGGTGCGTTTGTACGAAAACCACTTGTAGACCAAAAGCAGTCCGATGAGCTTTGATGGTTTCGGGAATGGTTTTTATAGTTTCTGTTTTAATGCTGCTGCACGGCAAGTTGAAATTAATATTTCAACAGTTACAAATCCAATCTTTTATGTCAAATCTACATTTGATAGCGTTAAGAGCGTCAACTGCACTTTGAAAACTTTCGTTACCCATCGATTATAAATAATATCGGTAATTTACTTATAAGAAATTTATTGGGTGCAAGTCTTACTGTCATCCTGAAATGTTCCCACGTCCGACGAAACTACCTCGTAATACTCATATGCATTGATTATAGGAAGGGTGGAGTCATGGTCGTCAAGAAGTTTAAAAAAAGTTGGTGAACTATTTGATTGGATTCTAAACTCTTGAGTGGAATAATTTCCTAACAAAGTAATGTTTTCTTGCATTGATTCACCTTCTATGACGACTGAAAAAGATATCGCTTTAGACATATTCAACGGCTCAATCTCTGCAAAATATAAAAGCAGTAATGTGTGTTTCCCATATTGTTGCACTGATGGTATCGGTTGTTGCAATGAAAAGATGTCCGAGTTGTTTACGACACACGCAGTTTGCAAGACAACAGCTGGAGGATGGTTTTCAGCATTGGTTGTTGAAATAGGCTTTTTTGAACTTATCTTCTGTAAATAAGATGAAGAGACAGTATCATAGTCTAATCCGGCTGATGGTGTCCAGATGCGGTCGAATTTTTCCTAAGGATACCTGCTAATTAATCAACCACAAAAAGATATACATGTAAAGATTGCAACTGCTCAACCGCAATGTATCAAAATTAGTTCAAATATCAATAAGTCTCATTGCAGGTGGAAGTGCGAGATTTAAATTTAATATGGTTTAATTCTTCTGGCTTGACTTTTGTTGAAATATACTTTCAACTGTGCGTTGTCGGACGCCGACAGTTGAGCAACGTCCATTAAACGGCAACCGAAAAACTACTTCACAAAACCACCAGTTACATATCACACCGCCTTTCGCACAAAGTGGTATTTGTCAGAGGGCCTCCGAACACGCCGACTAACTGACATGCGTCCTGTGTACGAACACAAAACCACCCATTCCCCGAACACTAAAATTCGTTTGGGTTGTGTGGATGTAGGACCCCAATTGCCTCCGATCAAGTCAACGGATCAGGATCTCTTTCAACCTACCAGAATGTTATTTTTACTTTTACCGCACGTTTCATTTAATACATTTAATACTTTGTCATAGTCTTAGGTAAAGTATTTAAAGTTTTTACGGCATGCAATATTTTTGTTGTTAACCCATATGGTATGTACGCCATATAGTTTTGTTTTGTGTTGACTTTGTATTATCATTACACACGGGTGGAGAAGCAACTTGGTTTTTGCAGCAGCGAATAGAAAACCAGGGAAGAAAGGGCTCGCAGATGCAGAGGAAATAACAGGGAAATCAATGCACAACAGTGAGAATTCTTGAGGAATATATGCATTTAAATGCATAATTAAATGTATGGTGTGAAGCAACAACATAAATGAAAACTTTGTTTAAATGCGATGTGAAAAACAAGTAAGGCATGTAAGAAATTCTTCTTGGGTGAATGTGAAAGTTTTTTTTACAACAGTAAACTTATGTAAGAATTTTTATTCTACAGCAGTAAATGTAAAAACTTTTCACACAGAAGTGAAAGAAGATTTTACACAGCACTGAAAAATCATTTGTAACAAAGTCAGGGTAATTTTGTTTTTGGTGAAAAGTTTTTGGTGAATCCCTCTGAGAAAGAGGAAGAAATATGTATCAGGCTTTTTATTAATGAATATAAAGATTTTATTGGTGTGAAAAATCTATGTTCTCATAAATTTTATTTGCTTCCCTGTGCAAAAGATCCTGAGGAGAAAAACAGAGCATTGCTATGTATTCAGTTAATTTTTGTTTTTGGGATTTTACCAGAAAAATCCCCAACAATTTCCATGGGTAAATATAAAAAGCTCAAAATGCTCACCTCACTGTCGAATTTCCACCAACATCATGTCTTCCTGATGCAAACAAGATTGTTCCTGGCCGAGTGTCTTTATACATGCCATGTTGGAGCATCCTGATCTCGATAGCAGAGATAAAGGGATCATCAGTCTCGGAGGTTCTGACAAGGCAAATGTACAACTCTCTGCCTTTAGTAACCAATATGTTTTCGTAAACAATTGCAACATTCAGAGCTATTGTTACGTTTCGCAAAACCAGAATATCCACTATCTCAATAGAGAAAGCGAAGTTATATAAGGAGCGATCATATCCACTGAAATTTCCTATGGCGAACCATAATCTCAAGAGGTGAGGCACATCAGGGGCGACTGGCAACTGATAGCAAGACTTGTTAAGAGGCTTTGGGAAATAACGCATTGTATGCAAGTAAGAACCAGAGGCTTGTTTGTTGGAATATTAATTCCAACTACGTGCAGTGTTGGCGGATGTCGTGCATGGACAGCGACGATAGCGAGTTAATTGCTGGAATCCACCATAGCAACAGCGACCATTAAATGGTGACCGGAAAACTAGTGCAGAAAACTATTAAGCCATATCGCATCGCCTTTTGCAAAAGGTTGTTTTTCCTTGGAAGCCTCCGACACAATCCGCTCGAGCCACGCGTCCTCAGTACGAACACAAAGCTGCACATATCCCGGACGTTAAAAATCGTTTGGTTTGTGTGGCTGAAGGATGCGAAATGCATCCGATCAGGTCAACGCACATGGATCTCATTCAACCTGCCAGAACATTAGTTTTTGATTTTACCGCCGGCTTTCTTTTAATGCATTTAATGATTTGTCATAGTCGTAGGTAAAAATTAGTAAAAGATTTTAATTCTTGTTTGCACGGAAGCATAACAAATTAAAGAATGGTATGGGCAAGTCAACGCCCTATTTTTTTTAATGCTTTTAACATATGAGTTGTGTGTAATAAAAAAAGAGAGTGGGCTCGCGACTGTAATGTTTTTGAATGTTCATTGCACACTGGATGAATGTGAGGGTTTGCAGCAGCAAATGAAAAACCAGAAACGCACAGCGTCAAAAAAATGTGAAGTGTACAACAGTGTGTGAGGGTAAGGGCACAACAGTGTGAAATGAAGAAAAGAAATGGGAGACACAACAGCGCCCATGTGAGGAATTTTAACGCACAACAATGTGAATGCAAGCAGCGCGATGGTTGAATGAAAATGGGGATAACTCGCAACGGCGAAGAAGAAAAATAGGGGAGCACAGCAGTGCAAAGAAAATGAAGCCAGAGTTATGATTAATTTTTCCAGAGAAGACATTTTGAAATGTGCAGACAGTGCATATAAAATTTTATTGGTGAATATGTAATGCATCAAGCGCAGAAGCGTGAAAAGGGTGAACCATTTTTTTTTTTGTTGTTTTGTTATTGAAATGTATTCTACAGCAATAAAAGTAAGTTTTTTTTTCACACAGTAGTGAAAAGAGTTATGTAAAAAAAAATTTGTTGGAAGTTTGAAATGTAGTGCGAATGCAATCAGATTGTTTAAAAAAAAATTATTTTACAGCAGTGAATGAAGATTTTACACAGCACTGTAACATTATTTGTAAAAGAGGCAGAGTAATTTTTGGTGAAAGTTCTTGGTGAATCCCTCTGTTAAAGAGGAAGGTGCTTTTCAGCACAGTCTTTTGGTAAATCCCTCTGTTAAAGAGGAAGGTGCTTTTTAGCACAGTCTCTTGGTGAATCCCTCTGTCAAGAGCAAGATGCTTTTCAGCGTACGTTGGTGAATCCCTCTGGTTAAGAGGAATATGCTCTTCAGCATAATCTCTTGGAGAATCCCTCTGTGTGAGGAAGATATTTTTTGTAAAAGCAGTGCTGGTAAATCCCTCTGTGTGAGGAAGACTTCTTTTGTTGTTTGTGGAACTGCATCTGAAACAATGTTGGTGAATCCCTCTATGTGAGGAAGACCTTTGGGTAACAACAGTTTTGTAATCCCTCTGTAAGAGGATGAATCTTGTATCAGGAATTTTTTTTTAATGAATACAAAGATTTTGTGGGTGTATGTAATGCTCTGCTCAGAAATTTTTTTATTTGGCTTCCCTGTGCAAAAGATCCTGAGGAGAAAAACAAATAATTGCTCTGTATTCAGTTAATTTGTGTTTGAAATTACTAGAAATTTCCAACATGGTATCAGAGCAGATCCAGGCTCTTTGAAGGTGTAAAGAAGCTGAAGGAAGGTTCCTTTTGTTGCAGCAGTAAATCTTCTCTAGCAAAGTGAAGTCTTAGGAAAAAGAATCCAAGTATTCCTCGAAGTTCTTTTTGTGTTACTGCTGAAAAAACAGCCAGTGATTTTTATAATTCACAATCAAGTATTTTGAGGCATTGTAAAGAATGGCAAGGTCAAAGAAGAAAGTCACCAATCCTGCTAAAATTTTTCTCCCTCTACTATTAAAAGAGAAGATAATCTATTTGAAAGCATTCTATTTGAGGCTCCAAGGTTCAATGGGAACTTTCATATATGGGAAATAAAAATGAGGACTTTCTTACAGTCTGAAGGGATTGAAATTTGGGAATCAGTGATTGATGATAGTAAGATGGATGAATAATCCAAGGAGTACAATGCAAAAGAAGCAAAGAAAATCTTGGATGGACTGTCTGATTCTGTAAATAAGAATCTAGGAAAATATTCATCAACAAAGGATATATGGGACAGACTTCATGACCTTCAAACAAAGGGAGCACTGACCATGACCATCAATCAAGAAGGAAATTCTGAACCCATCATAGAAGCTGAAAATGAGAAGGTTGACCTCATCAAACTTCAAGTACAAGAAAGGGATGAAGAGCTCGCCAAGCTTAAGAAGGAACTTGATCAAAGCAAAAGAAAGCATCATGAAGAAGTCATATCCATGAAAAATCAGTTGAATAAAGCAAAGAAGCAGGAAGACATCTTGTCAAGTCAACTTGAACAAAGGCACAAGAGAGTGAACAAACTTGTAGAAGAGATTGGACAGTACAAGGTAGAGGTCTCCTCCCTTAAGTCTGAATTACAAGAATCCAGGAAACAGGCACAAGAAGCTGAGAAGAAAATGAAGAGCAGTCAAGCAAAGAATGAAGTAATCTCCAAAATGAAGTCAGATATCATCTCCCTTAAAATAGTAGCATCTGAAGCTACTCGTCGCAAGGAAGAAACTCAGGAACAACTTTCAAAGAAGAATAATGAGTGTGAAAGATTGGAAGAAGAGATTGTCCTCCTCAGGAAAAAGGTTGAAGGGATGAACAAAATCATGAAGAGCTCTCAAGCCTTGGATGACATGCTCAGCTATCACAGATGTCCATCTGATAAATCAGGAATCGGGTATGCAGGTGAACCATCAAACAAGAATGAAAATGCTCTAAGCAAAAGAGATGTGAAGAAGCCAGAAAGAAATTGTGATGCTCCTATTTCCAGCAAAGGCAAGGAGAAAAATCAAGGCTACAATAGAAGAAATCCTACTTCAAGTAGAAAACCAGCTCCAAGAAGAAATGTTGATGATGTCAAAGAGGCAAGAGGCAATGGTTATCATCAAAGGATCTCAAGGCATAAAGGCTTCAGAAGTAGATCAAGGAAACCTCCATCTCCCAGGTACCAAAGTTCATTTTTTGGTTATTGTTATTCTTGTTCAAACTTTGGTCATATGGCAAAAGTCTGTAAGGAATTTCATAGAGGTAGATGTTATAGTCTTTGACAACCTCCAAGAAACAATTTTGCAGGAAGAAATCATGAAATCTTATTCATGAACAATGTAGAATGTTTCAAGTGTCATAACATTGGGCATATGGCACGTGATTTTAACTTAACATGGGCTCTTACACAAGCTAGCCATGCAAAAGAAGAAAGTTACACAAGTATGGAGAAGGAAGGAAATACAGTCTGAAAGTCCCTTGAGCTCTCCAGTCGATCTAAGTTTCTTTTAAGAAAACTTTGCTGAAAGAAGACAATGCATACAGTTAAGGGGAGTCTGTAATTTTTCATCATTATTGCTGAACTATATTCTTTGATGAAGATCTTCTTATAGGGGAGAGATAAGGAATTAAATCTGCCATAAGAGCAGAGAAGAAAAGGTTGCAGGATACCTTGGAGGTGTAAAGATTGGAAATCTTGCCTAAGGCAGAGAGAAAGAGGATATTACATGATTGGAGTCCCTGAGCAAAGCAGTGAAAGAAATGAAAGGAAAGTTGATACGAATAGGCAGAAAAGTTATGAATTCTTGAGGAAGTGTTTGGGTATGTCTTAATGCCCAACAGTTGAAATTAAAGGGGAGTGTTGGAATATTAATTCCAACTGCGTGTAGTGTTGGCGGATGCCATGCAGGGACAACGACGACAGCGAGTTAATTGCTGGAATCCGCCATAGCAACAGCGACCATTAAATGGTGACCGAAAAACTACTTCAGAAAACTATTAAGCCATATCGCACCGCCTTTTGCAAAAGGTTGTTTTTCCCTGGAAACCTCCGACACAATCTGCTCCAGCCACGCGTCCTCAGTACGAACACAAAACTGCCCATCTCTCGGACGTTAAAAATCGTTTGGTTTGTGTGGCTAAAGGATGCGAAATGCGTCAGATCAGGTCAACGCACATGGATCTCATACAAACCTGCCAGAACATTAGTTTTTTATTTTACCGCCGGCTTTCATTTAATGCATTTAATGATTTGTCATAGTCGTAGGTAAAAGTTACTAAACATTTTTAATTCTTGTTTGCACGGAAGCATAGTGAATTAAAGAATGGTATGGGAAAGTCAACGTCCTATTTTTTTTAATGCTTTTAACATATGAGTTGTGTGTGTAATAAAAAAAGAGAGTGGGCTCGCGACTATAATGTTTTTGAATGTTCATTGCACACTAGATGAATGTGAGGGTTTGGAGAAGCAAATGAAAAACCAGAAATGCACAGCGTTAAAAAAATGTGAAGCATACAACAGTGTGTGAGGGTAAGGGCACAACAGTGCGAAATGAAAAAAAGAAATGGGAGACGCAACAACGCCCACGTGAGGATTTTAACGCACAGCGATGTGAATGCAAGCAGCGCGATGGTTGAATGAAAATGGGGATAACTCGTAGCAGCAAAGAAGAAAAACAGGGGAGCACAGCAGTGCGAAGAAAATGAAACCAGAGCTAGGATTAATTTTTCCAGAGAAGACATTTTGAAATGTGCACACAGTGCATATAAAATTAATTGGTGAATATGTAATGCATCAAGCGCATAAGGGTGAAAAGGGTGAACCAAGTTTTTTTTGTTTTGTTATTGAGATGTATTCTACAGCAGTAAAAGTAAGTTTTCTTTTTCACACAGTAGTGAAAAGAGTTATGTAAATTTTGTTTTCTTGGGAGTTTGAAATGCAGTGTAAAAAAAAATTTATAAGCTTTTTTTTGTTTTGTTATTGAAATGTATTCTAAAGCAATAAAAGTAAGTTTTCTTTTTCACACAGTAGTGAAAAGAGTTATGTAAATTTTGTTTTGTTAGGAGTTTGAAATGCACTGTAAGAAAATTTTTATTTTACAGCAATGAATGTAAAAAATTTTCACACAGCAGTGAATGAAGATTTTACACAACACTGTAAAATTATTTGTAAAAGAGGAAGAGTAATTTTTTGTGAAAGTTCTTGGTGAATCCCTCTGTTAAAGAGGAAGGTGCTTTTTAGCAGAGTCTCTTGGTGAATCCCTCTGTCAAGAAGAAGATTCTTTTCACCTTACGCTGGTGAATCCCTCTGGTTAAGAGGAAGATGCTCTTCAGCATAATCTCTTGGAGAATCCCTCTGTGTGAGGAAGATATTTTTTGTAAAAGCAATGCTGGTAAATCCCTCTGTGTGATGAAGACTTCTTTTGTTGTTTGTGGAACTGCATCTGAAACAGTGTTGGTGAATCCCTCTATGTGAGGAAGACCTTTGGGTAACAGCAGTTGTGTAATCCCTCTATAAGAGGATGAATCTTGTATAAGGAATTTTGTTTTAATGAATACAAAGATTTTGTGGGTGTATGTAATGCTCTGCTCAGAAATTTTTTTATTTGGCTTCCTTGTGCAAAAGATACTGAGGAGAAAAACAGAGAATTGATCTGTATTCAGTTAATTTGTGTTTGAGATTACCTGAAATTTCCAACATTGTTCAGTGACGTCCCCTATGTCTTCTGACTCACCGACGTCTATGTAATGAGCATCAGTTACCCATTATATATTGTTTTCCGCCGTGGCATTCGTTTTGCCTCCACAACTGAAGCTCAGAAATCCTGCACACCACCAAAAAGAGTAATGAACAAACCAACCTCTTGCTGACCAAATATGAAAAAATGTGTTCGTTGAACATTATAAAAACAGTATATGCCTCCTTCGTATGCAGCATTATGATATGATGCACCTTTTATTGAGGTGCCAAATTTCTACAGAAGTATGGAACAATCTTACATGCCTTGGAGATTGAGGTGGATTGGAATAATGTATCACTGGAGAAATGTCTCAAACTTTGCTTTGAGACACATAATGAGTTATGTACATTATCTTCTTTTTATATTATAGGGGGCATTTATCATTGTAGGAATCTTAAGATATTTGAACATATAAGGGTGGATGTAAGTACTACAATGTTGGGGGTTGTGGTTTACTTCTTAGAAATTAGCTCCAAGAAAACTGTTCAGAAACCGAGGAAGATTAAAAGAGAGGATGTGTGGCAAAAGTTTCTGGTTGGTTTTTTCGATAGTGCCTGTTTTAATAGACAATGCGGTTGTGGCGTTTGCATAGTCATTGAGCCTGGCTGCTATTATCATTTCTGGTAGGGGAGGGATGAGAGGTACCAACAACAAGACGGAAATCATTGCATAATGGGGGAGTTCTCTTCACTGCAAATTGGTTCAACATCAAAGATTTTCAAGTTTCTCAGAATTCTAAAAAAATCCATTAATTGGGTCAAGGGCTCTCCCGATTCCACCCTCCCTTGTTGGCAAATTGGATGAATCTCGCAGATTGGTGTGAGCCTTTCAGCACATCTCCTTCAATCACATCTACGGGAACAGAACCTTATCGCGGATTTGTTTTCATAAAGACGAGTTGATTCAGCTTCAGGAGTCATTCACTATGCTGGGTTCAATCATGATTTCAGGATTGATTCTGGCCGTACACTTGCTTCGTAGAATCTGCTCTCTTTGATTTTTCTACTTCAGTTTTTGAATAGCATCTATGGTTGATCCATATCTGCTGAAGGATTAGCTTTTTTATATGATAAGCTATTTTATTTTCAAGGCATATATCTGCAGTTGTTTGATATGTTTCTAGATTTTCATATATCTACTTGGAACAGCATGATCTGATCAGAAAAACAACTATGTAACCTGTACTCTCTTTTTTATAAAACGTTAATTTTTTTTTTTCATTCTTCAATTAAAAAAAACAGGATATCAAACGACGATTATAAAACGGACGGTGTTAAAAGTTAGACGAAATGGAAATACTCCAGCACAACAGGTAAGAGCGCACTTAGTGTTCCATTACATACCTGGTTGGGCAGTAATGGCAGTGAATAAACGTAAATAGGATTTGTTATCATACCATGGGCTAATATCATGAGCCAATGCCATAGATTACCAATACCATGTGTCTAAACAATCGTAGCTCAGATGACTCCTTTTGTAGCATACTATATATATATACACACACACACACAATTTGGTCTCACATCTAACAATCTCCCACTTGAGACCAAATAGAAACTCGAGTGAATTTTGTTGCTATTGTTTCTACCAACTTACTACTAGTCCTTTCCCAAGATGTCTTTCATCACATTTGTATTAGCCCAACCAAGGTTCTACAAAAATCATGATTATCCCTTGGAAAAATATTTATTAACATATCAATTGGATTATCTTTATTGTGTATTTTCTCCAATTATAGTACTCCATCATCTAGCACATATAAATCCATTTATATCTCAAATCAATGTGCTTTGTCTTAGAATAATCTTTTAGGTTTTTTGCTAATTGAATAACACTATGACTTTCAAAACGCATCGCATATTTTTATTATTTTATTCACAAAGCTCCTAAGAATTCGCTGCAACCACAAAAACGCTTTGCATGCTTCCATGGAAGCTATGTATTGTGTCTCTGTGATGGAGAGGTCTACCACCTTTTGCAATCTAGACACCTAAGACACTCCTGCACTTGCAAAAGTATATAAATAACCAGTGGTGGAATAATTTCTAATGTCATAATATTTAGCGATATTGCATCTATATAAGCTTAAATCATAACATTATTATTATTACCAAAATAGAAACAATAACGACTAGTACCCTTAAGATATCTTAAAATATACTTTACCGATTTCCAATGGTTGTTTGTTTGAATTTACAATGAATCTCCTTACCAATCCCATTGCATATGCAATATCTAGTTAAGTACATACCATGTCATACATCAAGTTGTCAATTGTTGAAGCATATGGGATTTTACTCATTTCCTCCTTTTCATCAAAAGGGCACAAATCAACATTGAGTTTGAAGTGGATTGCTAAGGGTGTACCAATACGTTTGGCATCCTTTGTCTTGAGCCTATTTAGCACCTTCTCAATATATATTCTGTGTGACAATGTGTTGCAGTAAAACAACAACTCCCATTTTTTGTATTTAAATCATAATAAAAATAGGGATCCTTTCTTCTAAAAACTACCTAAAAAATAAAATGAAACTGAAAAAACCCCAAAAAATTCAACTTCCTAAGTTTCTAGTGTTTTTATTTTTATTTTTATAAAGTTTGGTGTTATTTTGTTTTAGTAATCATCTTGGAAAAGACTTGTATGTATATATTATAAGATTGAACTCATAAAACCATTGTAGTCGAGACTTACCATATATAGTATATGAAATAAACATTCACATGCATTTAATTATGGCCCACTTGCCACGTAACCCCAGAAGGATTACCGTGAAGGTTTCCTTAGGAGTCCCCCTCGTTTCTTCTATGATTTTATAGCAGGAATGAAATGAACTAGTGGGCACCCTTTCCACCCGTATTTCCTCTCTCTACACACTTCACCCTGCCCTTTTACCTTCCACGTAGCCTCGAAATAATTTCCCTCAAGGTTTCTGCGGGATCTCCTTTGGTTACTCCTAGGATTTTATCGCTATGGTGATTTAGATTCCTAAGTATCAAATGCCTTTATTACCCACCATCTCCTATTCACACATGAAAACGCCTATGTTCCTTTACCTACCACATCACCCCAGAAACCTCACCCTAATGTTTTCTTAAATAACTCCCTTGGTTTCTTCTGGGATGTTATTTTCAGGGTTACATGGGAACCATGTTGGATGCCACATCACGAATACTATCTGTTGCACCAGAAAAATCCCTCTGGCAAACAAGAGAGATCTCCCTAGATCCTTGATGGAAACTAGAAATAAGCAAAACAATTGAATTGACTCTTTCCCTAAGTTGGACTTGTTTGAATTAATAGAATTAAGGCTAATGGATGAGCCTCTTACCTATTTCACGAAATTCTCGATGAAGACACCTTGTTGTGATTTGATACAACTCCTTAATTCTTGACAAGACCTGCAATCATAGACCATAAAAGGATCAAAAGCATATGCGATATAATAATTCAAACAAAGCTTAACCTAATTATTAAGGAAATTGGGAATTGAATTTACCTTAATAAAAATTATAAACAATTATAAACCATTCATCATTCCAATCAGACAAATCAATGGGAGAAAGTGTTCATTTGTATTAATCAAAGATAAAGAGGAGCCTTACAACCTTCGCCTTGATGTCATGAGGTTCCTCCCAGATGCCTTCAATCTCCTCCTTAGATGACAAGCTTTCCAATATCAAACTAACAACATAAGTTTATCTTCACTGGGTTTTGACCTTCTTAATCCCTCTACCCTCTAGTCATTTTATACGCCAAGAGGAAGAAGTTTCAAATCCAAAAGAGGAGGATGAGACCCCTTAATTAAGGCATTATATTTCCATGAGGAAAGGGATTAAGATGCATCATCTGAGAGTTATAGTTCAAATAGTCATCACATGGAAGCTTTCAGTTGCGAAATATTCGACCAACTATGTTTCTAGAATGTACTTTTTTATTCTTACTTTTTTAAATTCACCTACATGGGTTTATAATGGTCAATAGAGTGCATTGTTGCACTGTTCTCATAGTTAATTCTAGCGAATGTGCGGAAAAAGCTAGGAAAATCAACACAAGTGAAACTTATCAAGATGTGACTGCTATTTTCCCCAAATTTTGTCATCTACTGCAAGATATTTTTAGTTGTTTGAATTCTAAGGGATTTCATTCAAACGTGTTCACGGATGGTAAAAAGACCCATAAATTGATCAAGTGTCATGGTGACAAATTGACATGTAACAGATTGCCCCCTTAAGTGAAAATTTTGTAAAATAAGTTTTAAAAGATTGAAACGCTTTATCATTCCAAGGATTGGATCAGAGCCAATGGTTGGAAACCTACAGGGAACATTCAAGGATTGTAATGCAAATGTATATCAATAATCATCATTGAGGTAGGCATTCACATACTCGGAGTAAAGCGAACTCAATGGACAAGCATGGAAAAACCAAAATTATATAGATAGTAGGCACAACATGGATGCAGCTGTTGGCTTGTAGGGGCCTAACCCAGATTCAGAGGTGATTTAGCCAAACAAATCCTGATACCAATGGCCCTTTCGGCAATAGTCCACGGAGCGTGGACTGAGGTCTCACCTGAAGTAGTATGGGAGGGTGCTAGAACTAGGTTTTCGCACCCTAGAGATGTCTAATGATTTTTGGTGGTCCGCGATTTGATCCTGTGCGCATGTCGCTATGCGCACTTATCAGTACCTCGCAGCCAGTGATGTTGTCTTCGCATAGCCCTACTCGGGGCTCGATCCACGTTAGTACCCAATCCCTTATTATTAACTCGATATTAGTTGATCACTTAGCTTATCTGCATGTGTTTAGTTATACTTAACAGTGTTCACCATTCATACTAGTGCGCGCGATAAATAAAACAGTATAATTGCAAAATATATCAACCATATAATAACTCAAAACAGATACACAAGATTTGGAATTAAACTTCTCTTTATTATTCTTCTTTCTTGGTTACATACTTGACTCTACCCTGCACACTAAGCTGCAGGGGTCCGCGCACTCAGCTGCGGACTCTACTAGGCCTCCACGCACTTAGCTGTAGAGCCTCTTCCTACTACTACGACCCAAAGCACTTAGACCTTTACTCTATGCTCGCTATCTTCTCGACTCCATTCGTTCCTCTATTTATTTCTAATTATCTTTACAACTTAGAGCCTCGCTCTATTTATACAATCCCATGGTCCGCGGACCATGGGTAGGCCAACACCACATTCAAAACTCATACAATCCCATGGTCCGCCCTAATACTTCACAGAGTATTTTCAAGAATAATACTCAAAACTTGGGCTTCGAGCCCCAAAACATGTTGTGGGGAGATTACATACCCAACAAGCCCCCAACAGAAACACCGCGACTCGTCCTCGAGTCACTCTGTCAGCATGGCGATCTTGGCGCAGAGTCCCTCCAGCTAGTCCCAAATGGCTTGAATGTCAACAACGTACTGAGCTTCTCTCTGCTGAACCTGTTGCATTTTGTCTTTTAAGACCTCCGTGTCTGAATTGGTCCTTATATTTGTAGCGGCATTTTCTACGTATGTTTATAGTCCCGTGCCCTTGTCCGGCTCCACGGGTTGCGAAGACTTTGCTTTGGTTGGTTAGTCAGATAGCTGGCCCACCTATGTAGGGCTTCAAGCTATTATCGTTTACTTTTCCTGGGAAGGGTTCTCCATTTAGTTTGACTAGCTGGACCACACCTCCATCTATGACCTCTTTAACCACATATGGTCCCAGCCAGTGCATTCTGAATTTTCCTGGAAAATTTTCAAACTTATTGTGATACAGCAGCACGAAGTCGTTTACCTTGAAGTTGCGCAACTTGATATGGTGGTCGTGCTAGGCTTTTTCACCCTGCTTTTGTACCTGCTGATGAAATCCAACCAAAAACCGTTCCTCCTCGATTTCTTCCAATTACGCGAGCCTTTCCTCTAGAGCTTCGCAGTCTGTCATCCCTGTGACTGCTCTATTCATAGACTAGGTATGATGTATTTCATCTGCATGACAGCTTCCATGCCATAAACTAACCGGAAAGGTGTCTGTCCCATCAATTTCTTGCATGTTGTCCTGAAAGCCCATAGTACGGCAGGTACGCGCAGGTTCCAATCGTTTCGTTGCACATTGCACACTTTGGTCAGCGTAGCCTCCAATATTTTGTTGAATGTCTCTACTGTCCCATTAGCTCGTGGGTGGTACGATGTACTTTTTTTATGATACACTTGGAACCTTTCTGTGATCACACTGATGGTTTCATTCAGGGAATGTGTTCCGCGATCACTCATTAATATTTTTGAACAGTCGAATCAGGTCAACACGTTTTCGAACAAAAACTTCGCAACTGTAGTGGCCATGCATTATTTGACCGACTACACTTCCACCCATTGTGTTAGGTACTCTATCGTAGTGATGATGTAGTACGCACCCGTCTTTCCCTAAGATTTGATTGGTCCCATAAAGTCGATTGCCCATTTTTCAATCGGCTGCAGTGTCATTTGTGGATTTAACACATATCATCCCTCCGCGAGCGTTTTCTAGTCCTTTGACATATATCGCAGGCCTTATAGTGCGCTTTCAAATCTTGGTGCAAGGTTGGCCACCATAACCCTGCGCAAAGAATTTTCTCTGCGGTCGTGTGTCGTGCATAGTGTCCTCTTGCAGCACCCCCATCTGCTTCCGCGAGGATCTAACCTCGTTCAAATTCAGGTACATATCTTTACAATATCTCATCATTTCACATTTTGTATAGGTGCCTTGTGATGACAGAAAAGTCTGCCGTGTGCACCACCAATTCCTTTTTCTGTTGGACTGAGTATTCCTTCAGTGCAGTACCTGTTGTCAAAAAATGGATTATATCTTCGAAGCGTCTGTCCGCAACACACACTACAAAGAGTTGTGCATTAGGTAGTCCTTCCTCCAAATTCGTGGGTTCCTCGCCCATCTCAATTCATGACAAGTAATCTGGTCCTGCGTTCAAGCGTCCAGGCTTGAGTATGACCTCAAAATCATATTCTTGGAATAGTAAGAGCCATTTGCATATGCACCCCCCCAACACAATCTTATTGACCAAGTATTTCAACGTTGAATGGTCGGTATACATCTTGAAATGTCCTCCGAGTAAATAGTGTCAATATTTTTGGAGCGCGTACACCATCGCTAACCCTTCACACTCGATGGTGGAATATTTCTTTTCTGCTTTTGACAATCTTTGACTTGCAAATGCGATCAGGTGATCCACACCCTCCTGTGTGAGTACTGCTGCCAGTGCAATGCACGATGCATCAACATGTACATGAAATTCCACATCCCATTTTGGGAAGATTGGGATTGGAACGGAGGCGAGTTTCCCTTTCAGAACATCCAAACTCTTCATGCAATCATAATTCCATCAATATGTAACATCCTTTTTCAATAGCTTTTCCATCAACGTTGTTATTTGAGCATAACTTTTGATGAACTTCCTATAGTATCCGGTTTGTCCCAAGGTAGCGCGTAGTTATTTAACACTTCGCGGTGCTTTCAAATTTAGAATAACGACAATCTTTGCAGGGTCCACCATCAGTGTTTATTTGTAGACCACATGTCCCAACAGGTTTCCAAAGGGAACGAGGAATGTGCACTTCTTAAGGTTCAACGCAATCTGGTGTCGGCGGTAAGTATCCATCATCAAGAGTAATCTTGCTACATGGTGTTTAACTAATCCAAAGACAGTCCAATCATCTAGATAGACCTCCAAGAACTTGTGGATGTACTCTTTGAACACAGCCACAATGATGCGTGAAAAGATGGCTGGCGCATTCTTCAATCCAAATGACATAACGATGTATTGAAAGCAGCCCCATACTGTTGCGAAGGTCGTTTTGCTCCTGTCATCCGGCACGATCTTGATTTGATGGTACCCTGAGAACCCATCAGTGAATGAGTATGCTTCCTGACCTCCAACATTCTCGGGTGACTTTCATCATCCCTAAGTCCCCAGTGATCCCTTTTAAGTCCGTAATTTTGGTTGGGAACAAGTCTGGGTACTCGTGGAGTAATTCAACGACGACCTTATCCACTGTGGCATCATCCCAATAGTACCCCAGCATTGCATACTTTGGTTTCGCCTCAGTTCCAATGTTTCCATGCTTTGTTTTTAGTAGTGCGATTATGTTGGGGTCCTCAATCGGCCAACCTCGCAACAGCCTTCCATTTCTGGAATGTTAATATTTCGTGGGTCCTCATCATCCTCCTCAACATTTACATTGTAACATTCCAGTGCGCAACTCCGTTGTATCGCCCATTTTGGCTAAAATACCTCCATTGGCTCCTGGGGTATTTTAAAAATAGTTGCTTTTACTGCGTAGTACATCTTCAACAATATCCCACCAACTATCTTCAAATGTGAAAGTTAACAAAATACCTCGCGCAAATATCCCATTCATTCGTTTTACCAGTGCACACCCGAGGAGAAATGTATAACATGCTTTACTGTTATACACTTATTACATGTACGTTCTTCAAGTTTCAGTGATCTCCACGACAGTGACAACACATACATTTTCTCTACTTTTGAATTTATGGAAGTTCTATGAAATCAAGACTTGCGACTTAACTTGCATAATCGGTTTGGGTTCGTCGTGGACTGGTAAACCAGTCCTCCTTCCATGCTATTTTCCTTTTACGTGCATTTCACTTAATACGTGTATGTTGGTGAAACGAGCAAGTCAACAGTCTTCTTGTCATCATCGATTCGCCATATTAAGGGGGGGTTATTTTGAGTACAAGTGTTCTATAAATTTTTGAAGGACGAGATATGTATGACGCTTATATGAAGGAGAGTTAAAATAATTCACTTACTCAGCAAATGGCACTCGTCATGTTGAGGCAGCAAAGTCAAGCTTTTACTGAAACAGTGCCTTTCCATTCCATTTTCTGCGTTTATCCGCGCAGATTTTCAAAGCAGAGAATGCACGAATTTGGTGATAAAATTATGACAATATGTACACAAATTTGGTGGAAACATAAATATTTTGACAGTGCGTGAACTTTGTCAAGTGTGGGCTCCTTTTGAGTTTATTTGTAATGGCAAATTGGCGATTACAGAGAGGGTTGATCGACCTGGAAAACGAATATTTCCCTCTTTAAAATAATAGGGAAAGACGTCGCTGGAGTCTAAAATCGACTGACAAAGCGAGGACTATTTTGTGCTTTTATATTTAGTATCCCTGCCGCGCAGGGTAGAACGCGTTCAAAAATGCGTTGACCGTTGCATTAAGTTTGAGTGCACTAAAAATCAAATAACAAAGCGTGAGATTAATTTGATAAAATAAAATAAATTTATTTCTTGAATTATTATTATTATCTTTTTAAATTGTGATGGGCTGAATTAGCTATATTTTTATTACGAATTAGTCATATTTTTATTATGTCATGATGATTCCGCAGTCGGTCAGTACCAACGTACAGACTTACAATTAATGCTTCTGACATAATCTGGTGTTTATAATTAAAATTTTATTTATAGTTTTTAGGCGCACTTGATAAAAGGCAAGAGCTAATGGGCATACTATAGGGCATTAAATGCCCAGTTACATGTGCTTCCGTTAGCTCTTTAACATGTGTGCTTATTTTTTATTTATCTATCACTCTAAGAGCGTGTTAAAGAACTAATAGGGGGCATGATGCCCGTTACCTCTTGTCCTTGATAAAATAAGAGTTATCAATTTCAACATTTCCAATTATTTCTTTTTCCATCTGCCCCCATTTTACGATAACTTTTTAAGTTCATTGGAAATTTGATTATATAATTGTTTAAGATAGATTTTTATACTTTTCGATTAGAAAAAGCAAGAAATATTTTCTCTCCTGTGAGTTCAAATATTTAATTTGAATTAGGAAAAGAATCTATATAATTGATTTATTAATTTTCATGAAACTAAAATTTTCAATTTTAATTATTTTTTTACAAAATTGAATGAATATGTGAACCAATTTTAAACCCTAATTATGAAATGTTTGTCATTCCATTACAAGTTTCTTTACCTAATGTGACCAAACATTAAATTAAATGTTTAAACTGGAAAATTTGAAAAGGGCTTTATACTGTACTATTTATGTGTTGTATTAGACCTATGTGGCATGTTATTTATGTATTGTGATTACATATATGTTGTAGGGTATTCCATATTCTCTTGGAAAAGGCATTGCACAACAATTTTTAATTTTTTGGACATTTGTCTTTGCAATCATCAAAATTCACGTGATTAAACATTTTCCAAATTAAAATAAAATTTATAATATATGGCTTTATTAATTGCAAATAAGTGTTTTTTTTTTTTTAATTTTGAATTTATTACTGGGTTTGGCAAACAAAATATCAAAATTGAAATGCACTAAGAAAACAACAAATTTGTCAAAACACTTTGTGACTTTAAATTTATTATTTGTTAAAAGGATTTGGCCAACAAACATCAAAGTACAAAGCCAAACAATTCTGGCCATCTTTTTAATCCAAGGAAAAAGACTCACTTATCTTTTATATTTAAATAATAGTGTATCTTAAAAGATATAATAAAGTAGTATATGTAATTTAATATCTATTAAATTTGAATTAATCATAAAATAATAAAAATATGAAACAAAACAAAAAAAAATAAAAAAATAAAATTGTAATTTTTTAAATTTTTTTAAACACGTTATTTTTTTTAGTTTTAATAAAAATTCAAAAAATTAGGGTTTAATAAAATCATATAACTATTAGTAATTTATGTAATTAAATGAATATAAAACTAGGAACACAAAAATTAAATAAGAAATTTTGTTTTTTTATTTTGCTTAAAAATATTTCTAAATTTTTTTTTATAGAGATTCAATATAACATTTTTAAAGGGGTAAGAAAATTCATTTATTATTCCCAATTGTTAATTTATTATTTGACTTTAATATTATTTTCATTTTTTATTTAGATTAAAAATAAATATGTTGATATAATGATGTATATTTTTATTTTAAATCAATATTAAATGAGAAATTTTTCAACTCATTAATACATGTCCTCACATTGAGTGAATTTGACATTTCTTTTTAACTTGATTTCTCACCACTCTCACTAATCTTAGTGGAGGAGAAATTTTAAAAATCACATCACTACTTCAAAAAATAAAAATGGTATAGTAAATA
>APFE031064538.1:23827-35367 GCA_000404065.3 Pinus taeda
GCGCGCTTTACTGCCTTGAAGTGTGTGCACTGGGGGTACGCACCTCATGAATGGGTAACCTGCGTGTCTGGACGCGGTCCCTGCACGGCGTACCTGCGGGTACGCATCTTCTGAACTGTTCTCCTGCGTACTTCTTACTTCTCATCATATTGAGAGCCATGCCATGGGTGTTGCCATCAAGTACAACATCTGTAACATATAACCATACCAGAAACATAATGCCAACATTTTTTTATTAGCAAATTTATAGGAGTTGATTTTTATTTTCTTTTGAACAATTCAGTGTAAATCATTTTGAAATATGTATTTAGTCTGAATTTTGTTTTTGTTACATGAAAAATATGCCTAAGTGTTAAAATTGACAAAATGCAAGTTGTCTTGGAAATGCATATATGTGTTTGTTTGATTGATCCCCTTTCTCTAATGAATGACTATATATGAGTTTAAATATGAGTATCATTTCAAAGATGTGCAATTTTAAAGTGTCACTATTGGTTTGTATGTTGATATTGAATCGTTTTTTTTTTGCACTAGTGCTTTTTGCATCCTACAAAGGAAAATTATATTTGTATTAACAAAATGTTGTTTCATTGAGATATTTGCTTCTTTTGATTTGCAAGGGAACAAATCGTCTCAATCTAAGGTGGAACTTGTCCAACTTTTTTGGAGCCATTGCATATCTATACAATTTCCATTTGACACAAGGTATGCACATTTTAGCAACATGTAAATGCAAGTAATAGAATTGTTTTTGCTAGTATCTCAAAAGAGAAAAAAAGGAGAAAAAGAAGAAGACAAAAGTGTTGTTGTTTTTTTTTTGTGTTTGCTTTTATAAAACCATAGTCCACATATGATAAAAAGAGAAAGGCAACAAATGGACATGGTTGAGGCACAAAATAAATAAAAAGATGCATATAAGCATATGACTGGAGTAAATAAATTTGTTGTGCATGAAGAACTTGATATTAATGTTGTTTTGGCAAAACACCATTTGACTCATATAAACAACTTCAGTTTTACCATAGGAGATTGCTTTTTTAATTCTCTACAATTGTTTTTTCATAATCGATATACTTCTATATAGTTGAGACAAGGAACAATACAAAATTTCAGAATATGTTTGCAAAATAATTGCAATGAAGCATTGTTTTCTTATAGAAATGAGTTAAATACACATCCATTGATGGAAATGCATGATATCAATGATCCCGAGGTTTATCTTCAACTTATGCCACTATCTTGCTCACTTGAGCATGCACTAAATGAGAGGGGGATTTGGGGAGGCATTTTTTGCATACATTGGTTGTCAAAGTGGCTCAAATACCAATTAGAATTTAGTCAAAGGCGCAAGAGAGGCCATACTTGCATTTCAATTCATTTGTAGGCGTACACACATATGACATATTTTTTCATGATAACAATACCCTCATTGGACATTTTGAGCCACTCTCATGCAAAAGAAAAATGCACATATCAATAGTTCTCTAGGCTATGTAGATGCTTCGTTGTATGCATTGATCAATCAATAATGGTCACAAATATGAGCTAAGATGTTATCACAAGGACTTCAACGAAAAGGTTGATAGGGGTGAAAGCTCGTTTCAATGCATTTGTCATATGACGCAACATGAATATGATGTGGGTTGCTTGTGTTGCATTATGCTCCAAACTTTCTCAAACACATTTTTACAAGGTGATCATTTTGCATTAAAATGCATAGATAATTATGCCAAAGTTAATATACAAATAAATCTAATAGGAAATTTGGATTGCAACCTTTATATTTTGCTTTTGGCACTCACATAAAATGATACATAGACGATGGTCTTTTGTTTTTGCTTGGGTGGCTTATGTTTTGGGGTTAGATATTTGTATGTGGTTTCTAGATAGAGGATATATTTTAACTCGATTTAATTGAGATAGACCTAAATTAGTCATGTTTAATATAAAAAAGTTTCTTAGAAACAAGATTGAGGCAAATTGTAAAAAAATGAATAGAAAATAAAAAAATAGTGATAATTCATGATAGGAAGAGAAAGTATAGATCAAAGAACGTTGTCGCTTTTGTTGAACAAATGTTTGAAAAACTAATTGCTGACATGCCTACATATCATTGTTCATGTTGTTGCCGGACTTTTTTTTGGAAAGGATGTTGTAACAAATAAACAAATTGATTTTCAAACAAGATATGTTGAAGCCATGGGCAAGGAACTGAAACATGAATACATTTGCAGGTATTATAAAAAATCCTTGGATCGTGATGAAATTCCCATATTTTCCGACCCTCGAGAAATTAAACGCAATAAACATATATGCATTGTATGCAAATTAATTGAGTTAGAATAATGACTAGTATCAATGCGCTTGCCATTCATGCAAATTCGAGAACTGGGTCAGAAATATAGAGGTCAACAAATGGGCCTAACTAAAGGTATATTCATTGTTCCTTCTGACACATCTCGAATTCAACCTGTGCTTCCCTGTGACATAAAAGAAACTAATTCAATTGTTGTGGTGATAAAAAGAAGTTTTTTCTACTAAAGTGCTTATGCTTTTTGTCATGTTTAGTCACATGTGGTCATAAAAGTGTTGTATCGCTTATGCAAAACCCTGCTTTATCGAATGGAGAGGATTCATAAATAACAATTGGAAGGAATCTTTTCTAGAGGCAACAAGTACACTAGTAGTTGACAGAGATATTGAAGTAGGCACTAATGCCAATGACAACAATGAAGAGTCACTGACAAAAATAATGTTGCATGGTTTCAATGAATCACACAGTATTTATGATCTTCAAAATAATAAGTTGAACATTGCCCCTAGTGAGGGCTATATGTCATTGGGAATTTTCTAGGACAAATATTATGAGGAAATGAGCTTCCCTACACTTTTCTATGGAGAAAAACATGCAAATCATATTACAAAAAAGATTACATATCAAAAAGTTGCCTAATGGGAAATATTTCACAAGGACTATGACTTGTATACCACATCACAAATTTGTTTTACAAAGCAATGCATTATACTTAGACAAGTTATCAATTGTATTTGGGTAAGAATAAGAAAGGGACAACTAAAGGGAAGAAAGATGCTAGCAATGGATGTTAAATGAAGGCCAAATTTAGATTATATTCTTAAATCATAAATTAGTTACATGGATCTAAGAACAATATGCACATCTCCATATTACTTTCTTGGTTTACGTTGGAAGGTTTATGCAATGATACGACAATTGGGTCCCACTGATTCTTTTGTTTCCTTCAGTTGTGGTGACCATCGTTGGAAACCACTAATCAATGTGAAACAAGTTATCAAGGACAAAAGAAAACCTTCTACTGAGATAACAAAAAACATGATATTATTAAGAAATGATCGAGTAACATGTGTACGTTACTACAACAGTAGGATAGGTGCCCTACGTCAACTAGTTTCCCATAATAAGAAGTATTTCGGTGAATTCCAAGGCTCCTTTTTTGTAACAGAAATCCAAAACAGAGGAAGTCAAAATGACCATGCTGCTATGGACAAAGAATGCATCGATCTATGGCAGAAATACTAATGTTGAGATAGAGAAATTTGTAGATACATATTTGTCTTGTGATTCTCAAGTTCTTGTAAATGATCTTAAAACAATTCAACATCATCATCATACAAAGTCTTGTAGAAAAAAAAAACATTCATTGTAGGTTCAATTTTCCCATTCCTCCAATGAGGAAAACAACTGCACTTGAACCAACTGAGTCTACATATGACAAAAATAAGTTATTTTCGAAACACTAGAACATGCTACATATATTGAAACATATATGCTTGACAACTTCTTGATAGATTTGGGTTTGTTCAAGCATGAATACATTGATCCATAAAATGTAGTTTAAAACGAACAACAATTTTATTGAAAAAAAGACCATCTAACAAATGGAAAAATAGTTTTTGTTGTCATATTCCAACAATGTAGAATGTAAGCACATATGCTCAATTTGTGCTTGATTCTTATGCAACAGCGAAATACTGTAGCTCTTACATGACAATATTTGATAGAATCATACAACAACTTTTAAACATATTCGAGAATAATATTGGAAAACAAACCTTGATACTATGCAAACAATCGTCTGGCTTGGAAAATCTTTGCTAAACTTGCAATAAATATCCGCACACCAAGCCGTGTATATTTTTGTCCCTTCCTTTGTGTACAATTTCAAGAAACTATATATTCGTTAATACTTCTCCCAAAGATCAAAGGGTGTTTATCCTCAAATGGCTAAAACAATTGCAGCAAGAACAAAATGATTAAGAGGATATGTTATGTGCTTCAATTATTGATTGTTATTTGCAATGACATTCAACTATTGAACACATTCGTTTAGTAAAGTTTGCATCAAGTTATACAAAAAAAGGGCAAGACATGAAAACATGGTGATATGCCATTTGTCATAAGATTTGTGAGATATAGTGAACATAAAGACCCAAACAACTTTTATCGAGAAAATTTGATGCTATATGTGCCATATAGGATTGATGAGTCCGTTTTTAAAGATATGTACTCTAACACATCTAATTCTAACATAATTCTAATGTAATCTATTATATATTATATAATAGTAATCCATTAATCTAATCCTAACTTCCTTGTGCTTCCCTTTTCTAATAATAATTTAATTTAATATTATTCTATTAATTCTTAATAATAATAACTTAACCTTTCCTTATTATATTAATTTCACTTTACCAATATTTTTTTTCTAGGTGGAATCCATTATTCATTAATAATCCATAATTTAGTTTCAAATCCATTTTATTATCACCTTTAACTGAAAAATATATTTTCTTTTTAATCCTTTGTTCCATTCAATTTAATCATTTCCTTCTTTTAAATTAATATTATAATATGAACTAATTAATCAATTTCCTTAAACTTATTTAATTTCATTATTTAACTATTTTATTATTTAATTATGTTTATTCATCCTAATTGAATTCTAACTCTTCAATTCTAATAAAATATCACGAAATCATTATCAATGTTCTCATTTCTTCACATCCCTTAATGGTCACTTCATTCTCTATTTATTCTTGGTGTGGAACTCTTCATATTATCAATCTAAGCCTTTTCTCCTTGAAGATGGGTGAAATGTTTACCTGAAACGTCGGACACAGTTTCAGACACATCAAGGACGTGACACAATATTTCAAAAGAAGCTCTCAACATCAACATATCATTGATTGTGAAAAACTACATGCTAAAATATGTACTCTAGTTGGATGAATGCCTGTATGATGCTAAAAGAAACCATAAGGCAAAATGAACAAGTGTTCACTTATACATTTCCTATGGCATGGTGTGAGCTTGATGACACATTAAACATTGTTGAAATAAATGATTGTGGAGATTTCAATAAAGATGTGATGGAAGAAAGCAATTCAATTTCCAATGGTCTCTTCTTGAACACAAGTAAAGAATATGAAGAGTAAAATATTGATATTGACCTCTATTATTTCCATGGAATGAAACACATAAAAACGTTAGTTGATCAACCTTACCATATTGTAGACAACCACATATATTAGAAGACAAAGAATTATATTGCATAAAAAGACAATTGAACAAAGAACAAGTAACAATATTAAAATATATCTTGATTAAGAAGAAATGAAATCCCTCGAAACCAATATATCTTTTTTAACTGGGGATGCAGGCACTATAAATACATGTTGCAAGATCAATATTCTACTCTCTTGTGTGCGTGTACAATAACAAAGTTGAATACGATCCACTTACATTAAATGGAGTCATAGTAGCTTATACAAGAAAAGCAACCTTCAATGTTGGCGATGTCACATTGCATTCTGCCTTTTCCATGCCTTTTAATAAATTTCAATACTTGCCTTTAAACAATGAAAAGATTGATACATTGTCCAAACACTTTGAACATATTAGTGTCACGCTTATCAATGAGCTTTCTCTTTTTGAGTGTACACTTTTGTACCGTCTTGATAAATGATTGCGTGAAATAAAACATACTCCTACTAAATGATTTGGAAATGTTGATTTGATAGTGTGTGCTGACTTGTATCAAGCGCAATCTATCAAAGACTCTTTGATCTTTGAACACTCGATATTGAACAAGTTGAGAGTGCCATATATTTTTTGGCAAGACAAAGTAAAGTCCTACATTTTGCATATTCCAATGCCTCAAAAACATATAGCTTTCGTTTCAATTTTGAATAGAATGAGATTGAATGCCTAGTTGAATGCTAATATAGAATTTAACAATCATCATTATTATAGAGCACCACCAATTGATCCATTTTTTGCATATCGATTTTATAGAAATAAAGATGTGTAGAGACACAATAAAAAAATGTTGTCGCATGTGGATACAAAGTTAATAGTGCTTGAAGAATTTGACAAAGTTGAAAGTATTCAAACAAACTTTGCGTCTTATGAAAAACAACAATACTTCTAGTGAAAATACTACTAAAACGAAATTTGCTCATTGAATTATATGTTGGAAACTATAACATCGAAGATGACCTCGTTAATGGTGTTAACAGAATATTGAAAGCTTATTCTTCAAATGGAGAAAATAGATAAGATGTACTTTGGATAGAATGTATTGATCCGTTTATCGGAAAATTACAAAGAAAAAAATTCCAAGTATTATATGGTGCGGATATTAAGAAAACATGGCAACAAGTGTTTTTGTTGCAAAGCTAATACCATCATTTGGAAGCAAAAGTCATTGTCGAATATGAAGACAATTTCTAGTACAACTAGCTTGTGTTAGGACAATACATAGATCACAAGGCTTGGCTTTAGAAATACTTGTGTTTGACCCAAGTAACATTAGAACATATGGGTTAGTGTACACAACTTTTTTACAAGTGAAAACCATGGATTCAATGTTCTTGCTTAAAAATTTAACACACAAAAATTTCCATGTTAACAAAAAGATAGACAAAGAAATGAAGCACTTGACTGAAAATGCATTGTGGAACTTTGATGTTTTTCCTAAGTATTTTGCAGATTCCAATGTACTTACATAGGTCTCTTTGAACACACATAACTTGCATGTGCATCTTGATGATATTCAAGTAAACGAAGACATTATGGATATTATGGTTATTTGCTTGCAAGAAACGCATACATATTTCCTATTTAGTGAATGTAAGTTTCTTGACTTCAATTTGAATTCGCCATGTGCTATTAATGGTGTTCTTCCTTACATAAAAAAATAGATACACATAATTGAAATGAAAAGCTTTCACAATGCAATTATGATGTTACATATCTATGTTATATGACCAATCTGCATAAGGAACATATATGTTGCACTTTTTACTCCTGTCTCTACTATCATTGAAACAATATCAATTGCCAAATTACGCTTTTTTGTTGACCATTGTATCTTGATTATTATTGATGATTTTAATGTTGACATGCATTCAAATAGCCTAAGAACAAAACAACTAATTGAATATATGGAATCAATTTAGTTTCACAAATTGACACACATTTATACTCCAAATTCAACATCTCAAATAGACCATATTTGGACAAGTCTTGACCTTGGTTATTGTTAGGTCGATTTGTTGGATGCATATTGGACTAATCATGATGCAATTCATGGTAGCCTGTGTGTAAATTGAACTTTGCAATAAACAATTGCAATCTTATATTTGATATTTGTTTTCTTTGTTCTTTGAGTTAAAAAAGAAGAAGAAGAAGGTGGCAGCATAAAATCACTCGTTCCAAGTATTGTTTTCTTTCTCGTATCCTTTCTTGTTAGCGACTTAATATTTAATCATATGCAATGGTGTCAATATTAACCTTTATACCATGAGTTCAATAGAAATGTTGTAAGGCATATCTATGTTGTTTCAATGTGTATTTTTGAAAGAAAATATTTACAAAAGCCGTGTTCTAATATACAATTCAATAATTTTGCATAGATTACCATTTTTTAATGCAAATGAATAAATTTGAACAATGCTTGCTCATTGATATTGCTTGAAGAGATTATTGAGAAATGTTTGAGTTACATAATCATTGTTTAAAACATCTAGACCTTTATGTAATGTTTTCAATAGGTAATTTACAATATATTTGTTTCATAGTTGTGTTTCTAGAGGTGTAGTAATGAAAAAGATGATAACTTGCAAAGTAGATAGTGAAATATGTGGCAATGAATCCAGTAACACTGGCAAACATTTTGTTCTTTCTACTTCCACAATCAAGAACAACCAGAGTCTTCACATTTTCACATTAATTAATTTTTTCTTTTTCTTTTGCCATTTTAGTGTTTTTAAGCAAAAAAGATACAAACCATGAAGAAAAATGTTTTTTTCTTTTCAAAGCCAAGCAAAAGAAAAAATAGTCACATTGTCCATAATTGACATTTGCTTGGGAAACTCAACAATTTTTTTTGAAGGAGATGTGTTAGTGTTATATTGTCATGCTTCTAATTAAGTATCTTGCTCACCACCAAAGACTCACGTCATACATGTTGATCTTGTTGATGTATATAGACAAATTAAAATAACTGCCAACATAAGTGATAAGCTAATTTCTTGATTCTTGTCATATTTTTATGTCAGGAGCAATATTCGTATAACGAGATTCAACATCATAAAAAAAAAGTGAATATGAAAGGGACGATGCTCGTCACTACATCTCATTGTCTCCAACATCTGTTATTGAGACAATACCAATGCTTTGTTCTGAATGTCGCCTTACTCCAGATACTACGATTGTTGCACTTTTAGAAGCCAATATAGACCATTCAATTCGAAGCTTTGTAGCACTTGTTATAAAATGCCAACAAAACAATCGTCAATTTGAAATATATGTCAAAGATGGTGAAACAAATGATGACAGTGCCACGATATTCTGTCGAGTCTTATGTCTTGTTATGGTTTGTTTTTTACCTTTTCACTTTTTCTCTTTTTCCCCATTTGTTAGTTAAGGAATTTATGTTTTCATTCTCTCTTTGCTGCAACTAATTTAATTTTTCACTTCGATTTTTATCAGGTGCTTTGGCTGAATAGTATAAACAAAAGTTTACTGAACTGCAAAAAGATATAGCAAGCGGAAAGACAAACATGCTTTGGTTAAAAAACATGGTTTGAAGTGGTCCAAAAGGATCACATATCATACATACATGTTTATCAAGTTTCTTTGATTCACTTAACGATGAATCAATAAAATCTTATTTACAGACTCTTGCGAAAACAAATGTCCATGCAAGTTATTCTATTGCATTTTGAATCTTTATAACCTTAAATCCGGTTTACAGACTTTGTTAAAAACAAATGTCTAGGCAAGTTTTCAATTGCATTTTAACTTTTTATAAGCTTTCTTCTATTTATTTTTTTTGCAACTATTTAATCTTTTACTGCTCTTTTTTCTTTTCCTTACATTTCTTATGTACCATAAATCTAACCAAATTGTACATCTATTCACAAAAAAACTACTGCAGGTTACTGGAATCCTCAAGCTAACTGATATGTTTTGCTAGCCATACAAGCCGTTATGCAATGAGTGTAAACAACTACTTAGAGCAATGTATTGTTTAGTAGATAACATGTTCAATTGCACAAATTGTGTTGACAAAATGTTATTTTCTTCTGAACACAATTTGCAACGTACAATCAAGGATGTAGATGGCAAGCTAGATTGCACCATTTCAAAGGACCTTCTTCAAGTCTTCTTCCCAAAGCTTGTGTATATATCATTTACAGAAATACAAATAAAACATCTCAACAACTGTTTTCTTGTTACGTGGATTCTCAATAACTAGAACTTTTACAATTTCGATGGACAATATCGTTGTCAACATCAAGAAGAATTGACATCCTTGATTGTTTTGTTACTATAGTCTGGTATATTTTGCATATTATGAGTCTACTCACGAATGATGCAAAGAGTTATGACATAACGTTTTGTATCAAATTTTCTATGGCTCTAAAGCCTATGACTGTGAACATACGCGTTGATTAACCACAAGTTTTACAAGCACTGCTCTCATGCTATATATTATATCTGATGCTTTGTTGATCAATATGAATATAAACATTTGATAAGATTTTTGTGTCTCACATCTATGTTCCATGTGTAATATTGATTTTAAATTTGATTTGAGTCCTTGCTACTATGGCTCTATTGGTTGCTATGTCTAATTTTGTTAATGTATACATAATGGACTCATATTTTGTTCTTTTATGTTTTCCACACATCCCTAAGTTCCATGCATCATTGTTCCCCACAACACTTCTATCTTGTGCACACTAGCTATTGTGATTACAAACATGACAATTTTCTATGTTCACGCTGTGGTACTTATGTAAAGACATGCTTTTGGAAATCAAGGTCATGGTACCTACCATCCGAGGCATCCCGTCATTGACCAAGTCAACTTGGCTTAACACTTTTAACAGAAGGCCAATGCGAAAGTAATTCGCTGAGACAAACTCGATAATGCATCGTTTAAAATTGTGGAGCGCTGCTGACTAACATGACATGATAATTCAATGCACAATATCTACCATTCAAGGCATCTTGACATTAACCAAGTCATCCTAGGCGAACATTTGACAAAATGTCATCGCAGAAGTAATTCCCTGGGACAGAATCGATAATGCATCGTTTAAAATTGTGGAAAGTCGATGACTAATAAGACTCGCAAGACAGAGATTTATATGTCATTTAACAAAGTCTAACACCCAAGTATTTTCCCTTGTGCATGTTCCCCTTTCACACACCTCCACTTCCTCACCTCTGTACATATTCTTGCCTTTATACACCATTTGAAGCATCCCGATGTTGACCAAGTCAACTCAGATGAACACTTCACACAACGTGACCAAGGAATTATGTGGAACTAATTCCCTGAGACGAAGTCATAATACATCCTTTTAAATTGCCGATGACCGTTGACTAATAGGACTTGCGAGACCATGATTTATATGTCATTTAATAGTCTAATATCAACTACTTTCCCTCCCACATGTTTCCTTCCGCACACATCTCCACTTTTGCACCTCCATACATATTCTTGCCTCCGCACACCTTTTAAAAAACATTATAATAAAAAACCCACATCACTCAAGCATTCGACACAATGTGACTGCGGAACTAATTCCTGAGGAGGAACTCATATGCATCATTAAAAATTGCAAATGGCCATCGACTAACAATACTTGTGAGATGGGGAATTGTATTTCATCTAACAGAAAGTCTAACACCAAGTACTTCCCCATGTTCCCCTTCCATACCACGGATGTCATTTAACATTCAATTATATTCAACAAAAACCATCGCTGAAGGAAAGCACACAATATCTACCATTTGAGACATCCCATCATTAACCAAGTTAGCGTGGCCAAACACTTGACATAACGTCACCGGGGAAGTAATTCCTCGAGACCAACTTGATAATGCATTGTTTAAAATTGTGGACAAATGTGTTGGCATTATGATGCATGTGTTGTACTTGATGGCAACCCTCTCATAGAAGATCATCTCACTTGTATACATT
>APFE031064562.1:9988-29876 GCA_000404065.3 Pinus taeda
TATCTCCCCTTGTCTCTCCTTCTTACATACACACACTCTCTACGCGTAAGCACATAAAAATTATTCAACCATAAATACAATACTTGAATTTTCATCCTAAATAAAATGTTTTCCTACCCCCCAATGTTTGCTTCTTGAAACTATAAACTATTTATAATTGGGTACATTCTTATTATTCTCATTTTCCATCATTCAACATTGTTAATTACTTTTAATTCAAATACGGTAATTGAAAATAACTACCATTGAAAATTATTTGGGGTTTAACACTCCATAAGTCACAATGGTTGAATTTCGAGAAAATTATTATTAATATTGGAGAGCAACAGAGACAAGGTATGTTGTTTACTACAGTAGCTCGAGTTAAATATTTGAATGGTCTATGATTCCAACTACTCTTTTCATATGATCCTTATGAGAAAATAGAAAATTAATAGGTGTGACAATATGAACAGTAGAAGAAAATAGTTTCATATTGATTGCAATGAAGATTGTTTGTAATTGACTATATTCTTAGTATTCACATTTTCTATCTATCAAAATTGTTACATTGAAACTTTCCATTGAAATTTTGTATTTCATCATTTTTCATCATTCAAGTTACTAACAGTCTCTCACATCTCAACAAACTAAGGTAACTAAGAAAATTTTAAATTAAATTGATCAAATTAATCTTAGACATATTTAGCATATTTAAAATGATCAAAATAGTCCACATGGGGTAGCCCAAGCGGCAAGGGCCGTGGAAATGAAGTCTCACCGAACCGGAAGTCTTGGGTTCAAATCTTGGGCTACCCTTCCCCCTAGAGGGGTACATAATGGACATGTAAATCGGAGAGTCCCGCCCCAGCTTACAAAAAAAAAAAATGATCAAAATAATTAGATGTTCACCAAATTGTGTGTGACGACACACAATTGAAACCAGCCAAGATCCATCTTAAAATTGGATCTATCAAGCTCCGAGAGGGATCAAATCCCTCGAGGTGCAAACCTTTCCTCAAGTTTTGCACTCAAAAAATAGGTTTTCACCTCAAGAGATTTTAGCCCTCTCAGCGCTTGATTGATCCGTTGTTAAGATGGATCTAGGCTGGTGTAACCTCTCAACGCTTTATAGATCTGTTGTTATAATGGATCTAGGCTGGTGTAACGTTATGTTACGTGACAACATCTCCATATTTTTTTAATATTTTTTTTTAATGTAACGTTACGTTACCTGACAACATCTCCCTCATATCCTTTTAATATTTTTATTAATGTAACATTACATTACGTGACATTTGTTTTAATGTAACATTACTTTACGTGACATTTTTTTTATGTAATGTTACTTTACGTGACAACCTCTCCCTCATATTTTTTTAATATTTTTTTTAATGTAACATTACATTACGTGGCAACATCTCCCTAATATTTTTTTAATATTTTTTTTAATGTAACATTACGTTATGTGGCAATATCTACCTCATATCTTTTTAAGATTTTTTTATTATAACGTTACATTACGTGACAACGTCTCCCTCATATTTTTTTAATACTTTTTTTTTAATGTAACGTTACATTACGTGACAACAACTCTCTCATATGTTTTTAATATTTTTTTAATATAACGTTAGGTTACATGACAACATCTCCCTCATATTTTTTTAATATTTTTTTAATGTAACGTTATGTTACGTGACAACGTCTCCCTCATAGTTTTTTAATATTTTTTAATGTAACGTTACATTATGTGACAATTTTTTTAATGTAACGTTACGTTACGTGACAACGTCTCCCTCATATTTTTTTAATGTAACGATACATTACATGACAACATCTCTTTCATATATTTTTAATATTTTTTTAATGTAACGTTAGGTTACGTGACAACATCTCCCTCCTATTTTTTTAATATTTTTTTTAATGTAATGTTAGGTTACGTGACATCTCCCTCATATTTCTTTAATATTTTTTTTTAATGTAACGTTACGTTACGTGACAACATCTCCCTCATATTATTTTAATATTTTTTTAATGTAACTTTAACATCTCCCTCATATTATTTTAATATTTTTTAATGTAACATTACCACAACAACTCCCTCATATACTGGGTTGTAGAACACCTCTCGGCGCAATAAGGTTTTATATTTTTAAAGTATGATATTTTTTATAGTAATAATTTTTATGGTTCAACATAATTTTTTTGGGTTTATAATACCATAAGGTTTGCATCTTCGGTGATCAGTTCTGAGGCTCGCTATATGAGGCAGAGGCTCGCAAATAAGATAGAGGCTCGCATATATTCTTTAGCATTTAAACCCGATTATGAGGCCCGAATCTCCGGTCTGCGGGCTGCGGTGGGCACGGGCGATCTGCAGTCAGGTTTGCTGATATCAAGTGCACACATTCCTTATCTTTTTCTTTTTCTAATACATATTTGCTCATATAATTTCAAGTATGAATATTTCACCACAATTACCAAAGATTACCAAGGGCAGACCTAGCACAGTTACTCTACAAGGCCTTTATGAGTATATAGAGTCTTTAGGGGAACGTAGAGAAGAAAGAGAAGGCAAGCTACAAAATGAGTTAGAAGCCATGCTGGAAAATAAATTTGCATCTCTTGAAGACACAATCCAAAAACAAATAGAAAATAAAATAGAACTATTGGAGAATAAAATGGAGGCAATGGAGACTAGATTGCAGGTTATAGAAAAACAAAACCAAGGTACTAACCAACCATCCCAGCAAGGAGATGTTGATATTTAGAGAGTCTTAAAATGAAAGACATGATTAAAGAACTAGAAGAAGAAGTTAATAGTCGCCTCATCCTAAATAATTTGGTAGATAAGTTAGATATCAAACCAATTAAAGATGGAATGAAAAAATTAATAGAATTAAACCACAAACGTAACAAAAGGGCTTTGAACCTTATAATATTCGGTTTAAAAGAGGGAGTAGATGAGGATACTTTAGCCTTAGCCCAGACAAAATTACATAATAGATTACAAATTGAAATAGTGTGTCTCACAGAAGCAACAAGGTTGGGGAAATTAACCAAGAATAAAGGAAGACTAATCTGGATAAAGGTGAGCTCCACTGATCATAAGTACGACATACTTAGTAAAACCTCAAGTCTAAAAGGAACGGGAATATTCATAAATGAAGATCTCATTCCAGAAGATCAAGTAGAATTAAGAAAGGAGGTTCAAAAGGTAAAATAAGCTAGAAAGGAAGGAAAATGGGCAATAATTAGAAATAGAAAAGCCTTTATTCGGGATAGAAACCAAAAAGATAGTAATCAATAGCAATTAAACATTCTCCGGATCCTTTCTTGGAACTGTTGGGGCTTCCCATGGAACAAAGGCCCCAAGCTAAGTTGGATTTCAAATGATGTTGATATTATTTTGCTTGTTGAAACTTGGGAGCACGAAGAATCTAAGGTCCCTAACATAGATGGCTTTACGCTATGGTCTACCTGGAACAAGCGATCCTCCCGTAGAGGCATTGGGGGAATAGCTTGTTACATTAAGAAGAACATCTCCCCCTATGCTAGGATTTATAAAAACGACCCTCACAACCAATATAGTTACATAGAGATCAGTGACATTAATAATAAAAAGTCCTACATAGCAATATGTTATTTTCCCCCCATCAATTCTAACTTCTATAAGAAGAAGAATCTAGATAAAACTAACCCGTACAATGGTTTAGAGAATGATATTTCTAGCCTAAGGAATGATGGTAATAACCTTTTAATAGGTGACTTTAATGCTTGAACTTCAAACAACCAAGTTATTATTCTAAGAAATCATTCCAACCCTAATCCTCTTTGGTTAGATGAAGACCCTACTCTGGCTAGTAGGTACAAAAGGAGCTCTAAAGACCTCGAGGAAAATTTGTTTGGGTCGGAGCTAGTCAAGCTCTGTAGGGCTCAGGATCTCATAATTTGCAACGTTCTAAATAAGTGGCCCAATTCCAGCAAAATGACCTGCATCCATGGACTTGGTAGCCGTGTGGTAGACTGCGTTATTTCCGATCTCCCATTATACAACGAAATAATAAATTTTGACATTTTAAACGACCACGAACCTGACTCTGATCATATGCCTTTACTTATAACTCTCAATTTTGTCATGCATAGAGTTCCCATAGAAAATAATACTTACAGCCAAAAGAACTTAATATTTGATAAAAATAAAAAAAGATATCTTTCTAAATGAATTAAAAACTAATTTGCTTCCTTTATCTAGTATAGACAACATAGAAGACCTCTATCATAATTTTACTACAACCCTCTCATATTCTATTAACAAGTTCTTAATTGAAGTTTCAAATAATAAAAGAAATAACAAAACCAACCCATGGTATGAAAAATATTGTAAAAGTGCGAGGAGATCAATTAAGGAAGTTGTTGATGAATCTCTTAAAATGGACAAGATAAAAATATACAAAGCCCTAACTAAAAGGAAAAAGAGGTAATACATTCATCAAAGACAAGATAATCTCTTACACCTCTCTAAGGTAGCTCCTAAGAAATTTTGGAGGCAGATTCTGACTAGGAAGACTAAAGATAATAATAAAATTTCTCTTCACAATTGGAATTCCTATCTTAAAAGTTGAATGAATCTCCAAATGTCATGGATAATTTGGAAACCCTACTCACAACGAAAGAAGTTTTCTCTTTAGAAGACATAAATTTTAGGGTTAATTGCCTAGCTAATGGGAAAGCTAAGGACATTTAAGGTTACCGCGGGGAAATCTTAAAAATTGGAGGTCCTGTCCTCATCCCCCACATCCACAAGCTTTTCAATCAAGCAGTCAAGCAAGGGTTCCCTAAACCTTGGACTGAGAGCCTCATTATCCCTATTTTTGAAAGTGGAGATACAAATAACCCATCTAATTATCAGACAGTTATGATCAGCCCTCTCGTAGCCAAATTATATGGTAGTATTTTGGAAAAAAGGTTAAGCATATGGCTTGAAAGTGAAGGTAAGTGGGCTAAAGGCAAAGCAGGTTTCAGAAGGCATCACTCAACAACATACCACCTCGTTACGCTTAGGATCATTGTGGAGGAATGTCGTAATGATAAATCCAATTTATTTTGTTGCTTTGTGGACTTTAGAAACGCTGTCGATACGGTTCCTAGATACAACCTTTGGAATAGATTAGAAGAGCTAAAGGTTCCTCTCGAGTTGAGAGCTGCCGCTATAAGGTTATACGAGAATGTAATTGCCAAGCTAAATAGCAATGAGGGGTGGTCGAAAGATATTAAGTGTAACATCAGAGTTAAACAAGGTTGCCCCCTCTCCCCTACCATATTTAGCATTTACATTGATAAGCTCGAAGGCTATTTAGAGGAAGCATGATGTGATGGCACAATCTTAGCTAGGATAGTCATCATCCTTCTTCTCTATACTGACGATATTGTTCTTTTCGCAAGGTGCCCATCTGATCTTGATAAGCAACTCAGGCTTATTAAGTATTTCTGCTCTACCATGGGTATGACTGTTAACGCTGACAAAACAAAAGTTATGATTATCAAATCCAAGAAGGACACTTACTCTAATTTTATGTATGACAATAATAACTTGGAGGAAGTGTATTCTTACAAGTACCTAGGAATTGATATTCATCACAAGCTCAACTGGAACCATAACATTGAGAAAAGGATTAATGGGGGGTGGAAAGCTTATTTTGGTCTTGAAAATAATTGTAAAACAACAAACCTCGTAATGTGGGATAAAAAGAAGTTCCTCTTTGAAACTTTAGTTACTCCTGTTATCTTATATGGCTGTGAGGTTTGGGGTTGCAACATCTCCAGAGAATCGTGGAGAAAGATTGAGAAAATCCAAAAGCATTTTATAACTTATAACCTGAAAATTAAAAGTAATACACCCTATCCTATTCTCCTTATAGAAGCAGGTATTTCCGCTATTGAGAGCCTAGCTATGATTAGGTTTTTGTTGTACAAGCACAAACTCAATAACATAGCCGATCATAGACTTCCTAAGCTAGCTTTAAATTCCAGCCAAAACCACCTAAGGCTCAATCGGGGGTGGCATAAAGACACAAGGCCTGGTTAAACTATTGGGAGATCAACGAGACTGATGCATTGCAAGACATTAATAACGTTAAAGATATTGTTACTTCTAAGTTCAAAGAAAAAATGTCGTGTGAGAAAGATTTAGCGGCTAAAAGAAAATTAAGTTATTATAAGAAGGTCATCAACCCCATCCTAGAAGATCATAAGTATCTCCCTATTTTAACTAGCTCAAAGAAGAAAATTAATATAGCAAAGATTAGAACGAATTCTCATGAGCTCCATAGTGAAACAGGTCATTGGGTAGTTCCTAAAACACCATGGATGGAAAGGATCTGCCATATATGTGAGAATAGGAACATCGAGGATGAAAACCACTTCCTCTTAGAGTGCCTCGCGTACAGCCACATTAGATCTCAGTTTCACAATCTTTGTTACAATACTGACCTTCCTAGCCTTTTAAAATGTCAAAATTATAGTGAGCTCAGGAGGCTTCTCTCCAAGCTTTTTGCGCATAGGAATAGAATCTTAAATCAAAATAAATAATTTGTTTCTTTAGGTCTGATAGACCAATGTTTGGTCTCAGTGGATGTTAACCATCATCATCATCATCATCAATATTAATTTTGTTAACTTTGAGGTGTATAATGCTTTTGGTTTATAATATTAATAATCTCTTTGTTTAATAATATTAATAAACCCTTTATTTATAATAATTATTATAATATAATAATAATAATATTTTATAAAATAAATATTATTATAATTATATATTTATTAATATATAATTATATATTTAGTTTTGTTAGGTTTATAATACAATTATTATTATAATGATAATTATAATATTTATCTTTTGGATTCAATATTATTTCCCGAAGTTTATAATGCTTTCATTTATATTATTAATAATCTCTTTGTTTAATAATATCAATAAACTCTTTGATTTATAATAATAATAATAGGGAGTAGAGTATGTATGCCTTTGTAGACTTAGCAGTTAGATTGTTGACAGGAAGTAGGTCCCTTATCCCATAAACAAAAAGGTCTCATACACCAATTTGGTATTTGGCTCAGCTTTGACATTAAAATTAGATGATGATAATAATAATATATTATATTATTTATAATTATATATTAATAATCTCAATTGGAATTATATATTTATTAATTATACCATTATAACTTATTATAATTATAATATAATAATGTAAATATAATTTATTTTTTTTTGTCAGCTAAAGTAGGACCTTTCATTTTCTATTGAACCAGGTTGCAATAAGTACATACATTTGGTGTCCTCAACCCGCCCTGAAAGGAAACCGGGTCTGTTGGCCACCTTAAGTCTTTGTAAGCCAACCAGTAGCAAAAAAGTAACAGTCTATCTATTCGTGCTAGGTGAACTATACTATCAAAATTACTAAGCTTATTTCCTGTCAACATTTAAAAACTATAAACAAAAGGAGAGCTAGTACTCAGCTAACTATCAAGGAGTCCATGAGCACAGCTTGAAAGACTAATCTACCGTGTATTCAGGAGGGATGTCTTCATCTTTTGTCACTGGAACTATCTTCTTTAGTTGTTGTTGAATCTCTTCCAGCTTGTTGTCCTGCATGAGTAAGGTGATTTGGAGGTTCTTCATTTCTCTCCGTAAGTTTGGGATGCCCTGAGCCATTTCTGCCATTTCCATAGCCACTTGTTCCATAGCTTTTGCCATTATTCTCTTTACTATCCAGTAAACATGAAAGGCCTCCCTGTATAGAGACAGGCGACTCCTGGTGTTACCTGGGTCTAGAATCAAGTTCCCCCAGTCCTCCATCTCTATTTCTGACTCCTCTTGCAGTGCATTGACCTCTATTTCCTGGATTATCCTACGAATCCCAGCATGGGTGCCTTCATTGTATGATTTTTCCACCTCCTGTACCATATGCTTCATGGTTCTCCGTCCACGTCGCTGGCCAACTGGAGATGTTGGTCTTGGTTCCTTTCTTCCGAATTGACGCCCTCTACCTCTGCCTCTGCATCCTCTTCCTCGGCCTGGGTGCATGTGTTTTTCTAGGTGGTTGTCTTGCTTCCCCTGTTCGATTTCAAAAGATATATTCCCTGTGAATTCCTCCCCTCTCGATCCTCTAGTTTTCTTCTCTAGGTCCCTGGTTTTCGAACTTTCCCTACTCCTCCTTTCCTCACGTGGATTTGGTGAAGCTTCTCAGTGGTCTTCACTTCCTCCTTTATTGCATGTTCTTCTATCTCCACCTGGCCCTGGTCTATGTCCACCCATATTCCTTGCATGGTTTTAGCCTGTCCTATCCAGCTTCCTTCCATACTCGTGTCATCCTCTGCCTTCCTCATGCTCTCACACTCTATCTTTAGACTGATATAGTAATAGGCGATCTCCTGGTCCTTCTCCTTTCGGCGATCTTCTGCAGCTGTTAAACCCATTCCAGTTTCTATACTCCTACCTGTACTCACTGTATAATCATTATGCTAATTCACGTAAGCGTGCCTACTCCTAATGCAGGTAGAAAAGCATGCCACCCTTCCTTTAAAGCCCTGCATCTCCTTTCTTTGTCGCATGCATTCCTTTGGATTGCCCTCTCCTACTCTTATTAGTCCTGTGCCAGCTTCCTATCTTCCTCTCAATTGAACGCCGTCGATCTTACGCCCTTCCTTCATCTTTTGATTATTGTCATTCTTGCCACCAACCTTCTTCATTACCATGTCGCTTCTAGTCCTCGGGATCCTGCCGGTCCTGCAAGCCATCTTAACATCCTATATGGTTATGTTGTTTCGTGGTGGCATGCCTCGCCACCTTTCTCCCTTCATTATGTTTCTGTGCATCTCCACCTCTTCCACCCCGATCAGGGGCCATCTGTGGCCTTTTTCATGCAGTTGTAGTCTCCTTGTCATCCTGAGTAATGATTAAAGTGAGGGTCTCCCATCGTGGCTTGTCCATTTGAGTTGGCCATATGCTATCTACCTTCCCATCCTGTTCATTGCAACCCTAGTTGGCTAGGAATTTAGCTGCTTTGTTTCCATCCCTTTTAACATGGTTAAAAATTTTGTAGTCTACTCACTTCATTATGTCTGCCAGTCCTGAATTAGCCCCGTCGTCCTCCAGCTCTTCGCTACCTGTTCCCAGTCTTTTCCATTATTCAATTTCCTGAGACTTTCAATAACTAGTTGCGAGTCTCCTTCAATCTCTAACTATGTATATCCATTTCTTATTGCTATTCTGATACCTTGGTAAACTGCCATCAATTCAGCTTCGTTATTACTCATTATGCCTCCTCAATCCACATAAACCCATCTGGTTCGCCCTTGGTTATCTCTGAATATGCCCTCAAATCCCGCTGGCCCCAGGTTTGCTTTGGATGCCCCATCAAAATTTAGTTTGATGAAGTTTTCTCGAGGGTATATAAACTTGGACAGACTCTAGTTCTGAGTGCTCTGGTTTCTTTTATTTTGAGGCTAAACCATGCCAAACTGCAGATTTAGACTGGCTAAGATTCGACTCTCCTCTGGGGTTGTTTTCTAGTCCTCTTCCTCCCATGCTTCCGCTAGAATGGTTTCTCTTATGAGATTTTTGTTTCGCTTCCAAATTGTCTCAGGAGGGTTGGCTTTGTCTTGAAATATTCTTTGATTTCTCTCTTTCCATATTAGCCATATATTGAATCCCATTGCCAGACTCCAGGCTCTCCTCACCACCGGACTTAAGAATTGATCTCTTCCCCAATGGAGGATGGTTTGTTTGATGTCAAGGGGATCTCTGTTTGATTTTCCAAAGATATTCCTGACTTCTTCCCATTGTTGTAGGGCAATAGGGAATGAGTTTAGGAGGTGTTCTTGTGTTTCTGTGTCCTATTTTCAGAGGCTACACCTAGGAGGTCCATAGAACCCTCGCTTCTGTATCTGGTCCCATGTCAAGATTCTTCCTTTTCCTACTAACTAGGCGAACAGGGTTACCTTTGGCCGCCAGTTGTTCTTCCATATTTGTTTCCAAACTGGTTCCTCTTCTTCTTGTTCTTGATGAGTGGTTAGATAATAGGCTTCCTTTACCGTGAAAGTTCCTTTTGTTGATCTACCCCACCGAAGTATGTCCGGACCTATTCTAATTTTTATTCTTCTTGATTCCACTTCTTTTACAAATAATGTTCTTTGTTCAGGGTCTATGTTGTTGTACCATTCTTCTGGATTCCTCCAAATTCACCAAGTCTCATCTTGCCTTTCTTCTTTCCAATACTCATTAACATAATGTAACCCTTCTGCTGTTGCCTTCTGATATATGTCTTGCAAAGATTGTAGCCTTGTCAGCCTCTCTCTTTGCTGCCAAGCTTCCTCCCAAAATTTGGTTGTATTTCCGTCCCGTATTTCCCAGAAAGCATGCCTGCATATAATGTCTCTGTTTTGGCTTGCCAGGTCCCATATTGTGGAACCCCTTGGGACTTCCTCTAATCTAAGAATGTCTTCAGCAGATGTGGGCATAGAGTATTTTTGGGTCCAGATCTTTTTCCATAGATCTTCTCCTCCCCTCATCCATCTCCACCATAACTTCGCTCCAAGGACTCTATTCATAGTGCCCGAATCCCTAAGACCTAGGCCTCCCTCTTCCTTATACTTTGTTAAGCCTTTCCACGATATTAGGGCCCATTTCTTTTGTTGTTTTGGACCTCCCTAGATGAATTTTCTAAATGTTTCTATCATTTTTGTACACACTCCTTTGGGGGCTGCGATTGCTGAAAGGGGATAAATAGGAATTGCTTGAAGAATTGATTTAAGAAGAACAAGTCTACCTGTTATATTTAGCAATCGGAATGCTCAGTTTGCCAGTCTGCCCTTGAGTTTCTCCACAGTTTGCTACTAGTTTGCTGTCCTTAGAGGGTGTAAAGCTAATTGATTTCCCAGGTATTTTGTAGGTAATTGTCCAGATTGGAATCCCAGAGTTCTGGTCAAGTGGCCTTTGACCGCTTCTGGTGTGTTGAAGAGGAAAGTACATGATTTCTCCCTGTTAATCTCCATGCCTGAAGCTTCCATGAAGAGGTCCAAAATCTATTTTACCCTATTAACTCTCTTAATGAAACAACACAAAAAAGCATAATGTCAACAACGAACTGCTGATGAGTAATAGGTAGGTTATTTCCCCATGGTCTCAGTCCTTTGATTTTTCCTTCCCTTAGTTCTTTTTTGAGATATCGTCCCAAACCTTCTGCTGCAATTATGAACAAGAATGGTGATAAAGGATCTCCTTGTCGCAATCCTCTTGTAGCATTGAACGTTGAGGTTGGTGACCCATTTAAGAGGATGGAGAAATTGGGGGTTGATATCATATCATAAATCCAGTTCACCCATCTATTGCAAAATCCAAATGCCATTAGTATTGTTTTAAGGTAATTCCAATTTAGACGCTCGTAGGCCTTAGAAAGATCCAGTTTCACCATCATTCCCATTTCCTTTTTTTGTTTCAGGGAGTGAATCACTTCCTGAGATACCACTATGCCATCTAGAATTTGTCTCCCTTCCACAAACCTAGTTTGTTCCAGGGAGATTATACTAGAAAGAATTGGTTTCAACCTTTTGGCCATTAAAGTAGCAATAATTTTATAAATTATATTACAATGAGCAATAGGACGAAATCCTTGGGCCGTTTCCGAGTGAGCAGATTTAGGAATAAGAGAGAGAAGAGTTGAGTTTAGACCAGGCCATACCTTCTGGTGTCTTCGTGATTCCTCTACCACCTCCAGGATGTCTTGCCCTAGGAAGTGCCAGCCTGCTTGGTAAAATTCTGCTGTAAACCCATCCAGGCTTGGGGCTTTGTTTTTTTTCATCCTTTTCACTATTTCCTCTACTTCCTCCAGAGTTGTTGCCCTCATCAGCGCTAGGTTTTGGTCTCTCATGATCATTCTTGGAATTTCATTACATATTCTTCCTATAGCTTCTTCTCTGTCCTCTTGAGGTTCTATAAGGATTTCTTTAAAGTGTCTGACTAGAGTCTGTTCCATTCCTTCATGCTGAGTTATGCATTGCCCTTCCTCATTTTTAATGGAGAAAATTCTATTCCTTTGTCTATGCTGGATCATGGCTTGGTGGAAGAACTTTGTATTTTTTTCTCCCTCTCGAAGCCAGTTTATACGAGACTTTTTTTTCCATAATATTTCTTCCTATTTTCTCCATTCCTCAAGTTGACTTATCATTATCCCATCTTCTCTGCTCCTCTCCTCACTTTTGCCTTCAGATATAATTTCTTGTTGCAGCATTCTCATTTTGTCCTCTAAACATTGCTGCTCCATGAATATGTTCCCAAATTCCTCTTTATTCCATTTTTTTTTTAATCTTTTCTCTGACCTCTTTTAGTTTTAGATGGAAGGTCAACATCTTACTTTGTCCTCTTTGTTGGCTTTGGGTCCACCGTTCCTCCACCTTTGGCATAAATTATTGATTCATAAGCCAGAACGCTTCGAACCTGAAGGGACGTCTTTTAGGGCTCGAATTGATGTCAATTTCTAGTATGATAGGCCAATGATATGAGCCTATTACAGGGAGGATCATTGTTTCTACAAATATATCCCTGTTTATGATTTGCTCCGATATTAAAAATCTGTGCATTGTCAATGCAATTTGAATTTTGCCCCCTCTTTTGTTGTTCCATGTATGCAATCCCATTTATAGTGGGGATATCTACCAGTCTTTGCTCCGTTATCATCTCATTGAAGGCTTCCATATCTTGGTCTGATCTTCTTAGTCCTCCTCATTTTTCCACTGATGTTGTAATCATATTAAAGTCTCCCCCTATTATCCATGGCATCTCCGGGAGAAGCCTTCGAATAGTTTCCATATTTTAGAGAAAGCCTCTGCGCTCACTTGGTAAATGCGGTCCATATACACCTGTAAGGTTTATCCATTCCGACGAACCTATCAATCTGAAAGTTCCTAAAAAAATTCGAGGGAGGCTAACCCAATTTTCAAATTGAACTTCCTCGGGGTTCCATAGGACTGCTAACCCTCCTACCGTGCCTACCGCATCCTGACCCATAACCTCATAATGCATATTAAATTTTCTCATTATTTCTTCCAATTTCTGAGTACTAATCTTGGTTTCTTGAATTATCATTATACTAGGTTTATCTTTTTTCAACCTATCCCTCAAATATCTCTGTTTTCCTTTGCTGTTGAGACCCCTGATATTCCAACTTGTAATTATCATTATCATATTTTTGTTGGTTGTTGAAATACCTCTGAGAGAGGTATAGCTCTGCCTGAATTAACCAGCATCTCCCCTACCACTTGAATGGTTTCACTCATTGGCTGCCGACCTCTTTTCCTTCCTCCTTTGCCAGTACTGCCAATTCCAATACCTTGAGACCCTTGCGTTCCTATCTGCTCTGGTTGCTTTGCCGAAAATGTTCCTACCTTCTCCTTGTATTTTTGGAACATCTCTTTATATAGTTGCTTCTGTTCTTCTGGTATAAATCTTTCATCTAGGTTCCACCACTCCTGTAACAATCCTCTCATTATCCACTCCTCGTCAGTTCCTCTGTCTTTTTGAAGGTCGATCTCCATTTGGGTTGGTTCGTTGAGTAGATCTATGTTTGCCTCTTCCCCCCCTTGTTCCATGTTTGCCTGAACTGGATCTTGTTCTTTTGTTTCTTTCAATATCTCCATGGTTTCCTCATCACTTTCTTCCTTTTCCGTTTCTTCTTCCTCATCCCGGAGAGCCTTAAACTTGTTTTGATTTTCCAGTGGTGCTGTTTTGACTGGTGGTTGCTTCCTGGGCAATCCTTTTACCAGTTTTCTTCTTATCGGCACTTCTTTGAAACCCTCTTCCAGCCCTTCCATTGCCTTTTTGACTTCTCTTCTTCAGCTCTCTTCTTCGTTGATTCCTCTGCAGCATTTAACAGGCATTGTTTGAAAAGGTGACCATATTCATGGAATCGCCTGCAACGAAATGGGATGTGTTCGTAATCCACAGGTTGCTGCCATACCTCCTCATCGTATTCTAGTTCAATAAATTCTGGTAGCAGTTGTGTTATATTCATATATACGCATATCCTTGCATAGGATGTGTATCTTCCTCTTTTGGTAGTCTCTGCTACTTTGACAAATGTTCCAATTGTGTTGCCTATTCCTTCTAGGACCTCAGGGTCCCAAAACTCCATTGGTAATCCGAACAGTGTGATCCAAATGGGGACTGCTAGCATTTTTTCATTGTCTGGATTATAACAATCCTCCCAATGTCGCATGAATAATCCAACACTGGTCATGAAATATGGTCCTCCCTCGAAGACTCTTTCCTTGTCATCCAGGTTAGAGAATATAACTGTAAAAAAACCCTTTGCCCCCAATTTCAAGTCTATATGCCCCTCAGGTTTCCACCTCTGCTAAATCCATTTGGACAGATCCTTTTCAGACGGCCAAAACCCTACAAACTTACAAATTAAAGCATGATCTCTCATATAGCTCCTATATTCTTCAAGTTTGTTATTTGGGATTACGAACCTGGGTTTTTTCAGTGCTCTTGGAAGACATTTTCCATTTAGTCCTGCTTGCCATCGAGCTCCCATTACCGGAGGATCTCTGTTGTTTTTCCTTGCGCCACCTTGCATTCCGTTTTTGCTTGACTCCCCTGCTGTTATGTTTTTGTAGGAGGGGATCTCTCCCCTCCCCTCTTCGTTTGCCATTTCACTGTCAGCTCCCTCCGGTTTTTATTCCTTCCGTTCGCTCTTTTCTGTAGTCCCTGGTCTGATCAATCGCTAGAGGAGCACGTACCCTTCCCTAGTCTTTGGTACCCTTCTATCCGCTGCCGCTCCATTTCAAACCCTCATGTAAATATAATTATAATTATAAATATAATATAATTACAATTATTAATTATAGTTATAATATTATAATATAAATAATTTTAATTTTTGAGTTTATAATATATTTTTTTATATTTTAAGGTATAATTTTTTATAGTATTAATTTTATTAGGATTATAATATAATTTTAATTTAAAGTGTGTAAGTTCTCTGCACTCCTCAATCATTCATACGCAAATATTGAGGTGGAGTGCACATTCTTGCTTTTTTGTTATTCTGTATCCAATGGCACACGTTAACTTTTCCCCCGACATCCACCTCCCATGATGTGTTTCGAAATCACCTCGGTCTGACATAGATATCATCGTTGTCCCAGACTCGCTAGTTATATAATAATTTATTAAATTGATATTTATTATATTAGAAAGTGAATTTATTGTTTTAAAACCATTTTATAATAAAAGATAATAAAATCCATCCCATTTTTATTATATATTTGAAACTTTTTCACACTATAATAAAATTATTTGAAAATATTAAAAATATTTATTTAGGTGAATTTAAACTGTCCCATTACGTAATAACTTTATTATATATTATATGCAAATTTTAATTTTTAATCCTTCATCTATATAACTCTAAACTATTTGTTATTTTAAGAAATTTAATAAAAAAAATAAATAATATTTTTAATTTTCAATCTTTTAAAACTCAATTAATTACATTTGTCATTTATTTTAATAAATTTTAATTTTAGTATATACATCTATCAAATGTATATAGACACAAAATCGAAAGTTTTTAAGTTTTTAATATCTATATTTATTGTTCTATGTTTTCTATTTAAAATGTTTAAATTAAATTTTATAATGCAACATATATTTTTGTATTAAGTTGTTTTATTTTCCAAATTTTGGAGAGATTTTTAAAGACTTGGGTTTGAATTATTTAATATGTAAAAATCATGTGAAGATTTTTTAGGGTGTTGAATACATTAATGCATTCAAAAATATACTCTAATCGAGAAAAATTCATTCGTCTATAAGTTAGACTACAATTTTTTTGGTTAATCTTAACCAAAATTTGGCATAGATTTTTAAAAATTTTGGGTTTGAGTTGTTTAATCTATAAAAGTCGTGTCCTAGATTTTTCAGGTGCTAAATCCATTTATGTATTCAAAAATGTATTTTAAGGGGTTTTGTTTGAAATTATACAGTGAGAGTTGAAAAAAACTATTTCGTCTATAAATTAGACTACCTTTTTCTTTTTTAATGAATTTCAATTTCTGTGTATTTTAATTTTTTTATGCCTCTATCGCTTAAAGGTCTACAAACTGCAAGGAAATAACCATCACACCATTTCAAAAGATTGTGTATTACGTGCTTTATAAATATGCTCATGATGAAGGAAATGGACTGCCAAGCCATTTTGAAAGATTGTTCATTAGATCCTTTCAACATCTCTCCTTAACACAAGGAAATAGGCCATTTGGTTGTTTTGAAATATTCCCCATTAACTAAATATGCAGAAATAAATATCAAAAACATAATTGGATAACAAGATAAACTCAGATAGATACACAAGTTGTTCAGAATGAATCCATAATCCTTCAATTATCTTCAGAAATAGCTTAGAATATTACAATCATGTCACCGATTCATCACAAGGGTTCAATCTGGTCTTCTTCAAATTACAAAATATTTATAGAGTCTAACTCAAAATATCTGAATCTCAACAAAATTTATTACAAATTGAAATATTATCCAAAATAGATTTGGATATTTACAAAAATAGAATAGAAAAATAGCTATTCTAAACAGATTTGAACACTCAACACACATTTCAAGGTTGTTGTTTAATGATTATTGTAGGATATTGGATTTTTGTTTACTGACTCACCTATTTTGTTGTCTTCTCTTGTTTTTCTACCTTCTAGTCACTGAAATTTTGCATTCTATTCTATTGGATGAGCTCAAGTAATGTATCCCATCTTTTATCATCTGGGATAGAAAATTTGGTTAACTTCTTGTATGATTCATCAACTTCTGTGTACTTTTCAAAAGTAGGCCTAGTTAAAAATAAATGTTGAATTTCATTTTTAATAAACAAATCATATTCTAGGCTCCCCATGAAAGCTTTTCCATTGATTATCCCTCTGACTTTGGAAATTTTGGTTTTATCTGTTGCTATTTCATGTAACCTCTGTTGATAATTTTCTAGTGGGATCAATTAGCCACTTGAGTCTCACAGATCTGGGAGTCATTTTTGGCGCAAAGAATTAAAATTTCTATGGAATTTTTAAATTTGCACTTCTAAGTTTTGGCATTTGTTTTCTAACTATAACATTAGATTTATCTTTGTCAAAACTTTTCCTATCTCTAGGACTGCATCAGTCGTGTCTTCAATTCCAAATTCTTCAAGTTCTTCCTTTGTTTTGGAATGCAAGACTTTGATTATCCTAGTATCTTCTCATGGATTATGATCTAAATCTTCTTTAATCTCTGTTACTGATGTCTTTGACGTCTACAATAAATATTCTTGCTCAAAATAATTTCAATTGATGGCCATAATTCAATAAAAAATGCAGTAACATCAATCCAGATTTTCTAGTTGGCTTGAGATAAAGTTTGTGCAATCAATGATTCATTTTCATAGATTTCTAATTACTTAGTTAATTTGAATTTTTTCTGTATTTCAGCCAAATATGCATTATCAGTTGTAATTTTACTATCTTGAATATTCTCAAGTTGTACTCTAAGCTTCTTAATTTCCATATCCTTTAAAGATAGATCTCCCATGGCCTTTGATAACTGCTTTGCTGAATTTTGACCGGTGGGTTTTGTCTCTACTGTGGACACTGTTGTTGTAGATGTTCATGTTGCAGAAGTTGCTACTGCAATGTTGAGTTGTAACTCTCTTTCCTTAATCAACCTTTCCATTTCAACTTCCATTTTCTGAATTTGTATGTTCTTCTCAACAATCATTCGAAGCCTGTTCTCTTTCTCCTTCCCTAACTAACTGACTTCTTGGGTCTGTGGATGTTCAGTTGTTGGCAGCTTCAACTGTTTCCTTAATGCTTGGATATCAACATTCCTATTTTTTTATTATCTCTTTTGCTACTTTTACATCTTTAGGAACCAGTCCTAATTTCATAACGAGGTATTCAAGTCCCTTAATTATGATAACCTTAGCTAGAGAAGACATTTCTCTAGCTTTAATTAACTATGAATATTATTTAATGATGCTTACAGCTTAGAAATTGTCATTGCAGAACTTGTAAATGATGTATAAATCATCTCTCATGCTTGTTTGTGTAGATCAATCTAATCTATGGGATGAATATGTTTGGTGTCAAAGGAAAACACGAAAGTTTTATAGTCTTCAAAATTTTTAGGTACAGGGACCTTTGGTTCCAAAAATGCCAATTAGAACTGTCCCCTTTCAATGTATAATGGTGAAAGTAGTCTAGTCTTTGTTTTAGAAGATTGTTTCCAAAATTATACATATGTGGAAGTCTTCACTGCCTCATTCTTCCTTTTCATTTCTAGAAATTTAAAAAAAATAATTTGTTGCCTTGAAGAAGGGGAAGAAGGAGAAGGAGAAGCTATTATAGTTTCTTCAATCTACTCAAGAAACCAGCTCAAGAAAAGATAGAAGAAATAGATCAACGCCTTAGAATTCAGCCTCTTCGAGGGGGCAACCTCCTTTACATTACATAAATGAAAAATTCTTGGATGATACAAATGATAAAACCTCCTTTCTATATATAGGAGCCTAAGGAGTCACAATATAACCCAGCCGACCTAACAATAATAATATAAAGCCACAAAAATAACAATAGAGGGATTCTATGGGGCATAGTAATAACAATATGGGGGCAATAGGGGCACAACAATATTAGTAAGGGGTACATCTACCATAGTAATGGGGTAATCACTAGTATTATAGGGACCCAACATGCCCCTCTCCTTCAAAAAAAGTGTTGTCCCAACGCTTGAGTAGTTCTGGATACTTCTGTATAAAATTCTCATCCTCCCATGTGGAATCTTCCAGATAAGTTCTTCCACTTGATAAGATACTCCGAAATTGATCGATTTCGTAGCTGTTGAGATCTTGTTTCTGTGACTGCTTCCAGTTCCAATATAATTTTTCCTTCCTTGTCAAGTTTTGGCAATATTTTTTGAATTGGGAGCTTGTCGCCTATAACCTTCTTTAAACATGAAACATGGAAAACTGGGTGCAATCGAGAAGCTGCAGGAAGCTCAAATTTGTATGCCATAGTACCAATCTTTTGCAACACCTTGTATGGACCATAATACTTTGGCGATAATTTATTATCCTTCTTAGCTTTCTTGAGGGACATTTTCTTATATGGTTGTAGACGTAGGAATACCCAATCACCTACATCAAAACTTCTTTCGCTACGATGTTGATCTGCCTGTTGTTTCATTCTATTTTGTGCCAACACGAGATTATCCTTTAAGAGTTGGAGGACTTGTTGTTGATGTTCGATGTGATGTTCCACTACTTGAACCTTAGAATTTTCTCTTAAATATGATGCGATGGATGGTGGCTGATACCCATAAAGTGCCATAAATGGGGTCATTTTTTTTGTTGTATGGAAGGAAGTGTTATACCACCATTCAGCAAGATGCAACCATTTGACCCATTGTGTCTGTTTATCAGATACAAAGCAACGAAGATATCCTTCCAAACGTTTTTTTACTATCTCAGTTTTGCCATCAGATTGAGGATGATAAGATGAGCTATGAGCTAACTGAGTACCAAGACAAGAAAATAATTCTGTCCAAAAATTTCCAGTGAAAATGGGATCTCTGTCACTTACAATAATCTTTGGATTTCCATGTAGCTTTTGAATTGTTTCCATAAATTCCGTGGAAACTGTACTGGCTTTAAATGGATGTGATAATGCACAAAAGTGTGCATACTTGGTAAGTCTGTCAACTACCACCATGATGACACTCTTTCCCTCAGACTTGGGTAAACCTGTGATAACATCCATTGAAACCTCCTCCCAACGTTGGCTTGGAATGGATAAAGGTTGTAATAGA
>APFE031064562.1:29886-39973 GCA_000404065.3 Pinus taeda
ATGATGTGATGGATGGTGGTTCATACCCATAAAGTGCCATAAATGGGGTAATTTTTGTTGATGTATGGAAGGAAGTGTTATACCACCATTCAGCCAGAGGCAACCATTTGACCCATTGTGTCTGTTTATCAGATACAAAGCAACAAAAATATCCTTCCAAACATTTGTTTACTATCTCAGTTTGCCCATCAGATTGAGGATGATAAGATGAGCTATGAGCTAACTGAGTACCAAGACAAAAAAATAATTATGTCCAAAAATTTCCAGTGAAAATGGGACTCTGTCACTTACAATAATCTTTGGGTTTCCATGTAGTTTTTGAATTGTTTCCATAAATGCAGTAGAAACTGTATTGGCTTTAAATGGATGTGATAATGCACAAAAGTGTGCATACTTGGTAAGTCTGTCAACTACCATCATGATGACACTCTTTCCCTCAGACTTGGGTAAACCTGTGATAAAATCCATTGAAACCTCCTCCCAACGTTGGCTTGGAATGGATAAAAGTTGTAATAGACCCGGTGTCTCAATTGTTTCAACTTCATTTTGTTGGCAAACCAAACATTCTGCCACAAACTGTAAGGACTCTAAACACCACATATCTCCACAATGGTATGGTATTGTCAACTTTGGACCTAAGCCCTCATGGATTTGCTTTTGGACTTACCCCAAAAGGCCTCATACCAAGGGAGATATTTGTTCATCCTTATATACCCATGATCCTCCCCACTTCTAGCCAATGTGGGACTTTGGTCGTATACCTAACAATCCTCCCCTCGAACAAAGGACCATCGAGCCTCCCCTCAAACGATTATCCATTCGTCCACTCTCTACCAACCAGGATTCTTCGCTCCAATGCGTTGGAAGTGTTAACACCCAGGTTGTTCCCTATGACTCCCAAGGGAATACGGCCGGGGTAACTACTAACCAATCTTTGGACTACAGCTTCTAGCCCAGCTGTAATCAGAGAGGGCTCTCTCTGTGAGATTTGTCACTATTTTTAATGGAGTTTTTAGGCTAGTTATGAAGTGCAGGTTTGTTTATTTTTGTGTTTGGTTGGGGGGATGTTTTCTGATAGTTTTGATATGTTCTCTGCATAGTAGTTAACCGATTGGGTAATGGGGTATGTAGCTGTTGTTTCCTTGAGATCTTGGCTTGAGTGAACCTGGAATTACAGGGCCTGTATGTGTTTCATGAAACAAACTGTAATTTGTGAGGTTGAAGTGCGAACCAAATAGTGAAAAGCAATTAAGAATTCTTCACTGAGCTGGGCTGTGAGAATGGGACCTATTACTTAGGAGCAACACCTGAATTCCTGAAATAATAGATTACTGTGATGATATAGTGTGAAAGGTAGCATTTAAGAATTACTCTTTCATTACCATAACCGAAGAAAACATTTGAAATAGCTTAGATTGAGCTCAGGGTAATCAGTGATTAAATCCTGAGACTATTCTTTTTCCTTGCTATTTAGATTTTTGGTATATAGAAAACATGAATGAAAAAGATAGCAAACATATAACAGAGAGAAACAAGGAAACTTATTGAGCCATGAAACACGCAGGAATCCTGCAATATTCAGTCATACGCCAGCAAGACATCAAGAGACACAACGCTTCAAAAATCCCATCATCCTTTGTATTAGCAGTCTGAAGATTTACAATAGAAGAGCTACAGAATAGATATCAAGAGATTTCTTACATCCGGAGTCCAACCCCTGCTTACAAATGCGAGGGGGAATATATAGAAGTCTTTTACAAAATATCTCAGGCATTGAGTCATCTGAGAAATAAATATATACTTTAACTCGTACAGGAGTGGTAGATGAGAAGTTATTACAATCTTTTAATACAAGATAAGTGCTCTTTACTCCTGCCAGAATAATCTTGACCTTTGGGCCTTACGGAGTCGGTTGGAGTCGGTTTGGCGTTTTGTCATAACTGCTGAATGACATGTCTGTGCAGCTGTAACTTTCTGTCTCTTCTCGGCCCTGTCACCTGTGACTGTTGATGCTACTGTTGTGGCCGAGTACCTGTGCTGAGTTGGCTCAGCCTCTGTCTTCGTACCTGCTGTTGTGTCTTTGTCCTGCTGTGTATGAGATTCAAAATATTTCTCAAAGGCAAAATTGCAATTACTGACTTTGGTTCAATAGTAATCGTATTAACTCCTCCCATGTATCTAATGGAGGCAACTGATGTTTCAAAATTGACCCCATGGTCTCATCAGCCTCTGTATACTTATAAAAGTGAGGGGGTTCATCAAACAAATGTGCAATTTCATTCCTAATAAAAAATAAATTATCTACTCTATCAAAAAGAATCTGCCCTGTTACTGGGCCTGCTTCTGACGATGTACTAGGTGCCTCTGAAATCTGTGTAGCTGCAAAATTGCTTACTCTCTTAATATATTTCTCATGGGAGAGTAATCTTCTTGATGGATCCAATGGGCTAGGGAGCCCCCTGTTCTGCAAAGACATAAACCTGCTCTGAAATTAATTAATATCAGCTTGCATATCCTGGGTTCTTCTTTCCAGGGTCTGAATAAGGTTTCTTAGTGTCAAGACTCTTCTGATTAGGGAGATGGTCTCTGTTCTGTTTTCAATCCCCATTCTTACCAGCTGGGAGCTTGTCCTGTAGTTCAGCACGTCTATCATCTTAGTGGCAATCTCTGGCATGCTGCCTAGAGATGCTCTTGCTCTCTGTATTTCTCTGCGTGCTCTTGTAATGAGGGCTATTTGCTCATATATAGCCTCTATATACTCCCATTGGTCTGTTATGGACTGGCCAATGTAGCCCCAGATGACCTTCTTAAGCTCTGCTGTGACTTTATCCAATGTGAGCTCTTTTTCAAGTTCAGCAATCCTCTTCTTTAGGGCCTTGACCTCCCTCTCTCTTTCTGCCACATTTTGTTTTGATTTATCATATTTTTCATTTATTTTAGCCAGATTGTCCTGGGCTTGGCTCAGCTCAGACATCTGGGATTCCAGTACTTGTATTTCTTTCCTCAGCTTCTGCATATCCAGGCTTTCAGCCTGCTTTGTTGTTGGTGCTGAGGTGTCTGTGGCTTGCTGTTGCACTTGTTGGCTGGGAGGGGCAGTATCTTGAGGGGTTTCCTCAAGGTCTATTGTTTCTGGAGGTGGTTGTGATGTTTTCCCTGCCTCCCTCTACTGTAATGCTGCTTCTAAATTTGCCTCTGATTCTTGTAGCTTTTCTTGAGTCTGGATGAGTTCCTTGTACAATGTCATTAGTAAGGAAGCTGCATCCTTTTCTTGCCTCTGCTGGGCAACCTCTTATGTTTGTGGGTGAAGAGTTGCTGGGATTTTCAATTTCTTTTTCAATGCTGCCATGTCAGCATCCCTCAGCCTGAGGACTTCTTGTACTGCTTTAACGTCCTTGGGATCATGCCCGAACTCTACTATGATTTCCTCCAAGGCTTTGATTCTATTATCCTTAGCTTGAGAGGAGGCGTTTTCCAACTCAAGCTGTGCAGCAGTATTGATCAAGCTATTTTGCAGCCTGTAGTTGACCAAGGTCTTATCAGCCAAGGTTGCATAGACCATCTCACCCGTCTGTTTATGGAGCTCAATCTGATCCATAGGGTGGATGTCTTTTGACAGGACCTCCAGATTGGTCCTGATATAGTCTGCAGCTGTTTGTGGTTGCTGCACTGTTGGTGTGAAGTGGCTCAATGTCATTTTCTCCTCCTGCACATCAAAGGCAGACATGAGCCTTTGTTGGTTTGTGGGAGCCATGTTCAGCAGATGATTGTAGAGTTGGATTTTCAATGGTTCACTCCTCCTCTTGATTTCTATGAACTGTTGTTTGATGCTGGTTTCTCCTCCCCTCCTCTGTGATGAGGAACTCACTTCTCCTAACGTTGCCCTGTCTTGCTCCTGTTGTAAGGAGCTGGCTGATGCCTCCATACTTGGCATTTCCTCCTCTGAGAAGGGATTTAACCTTTGCCTCTTCTCTGATGTTTCAGTGATAGGAGTCTCCCTTTCTCTTTTTCTGCTTACATCCTCCCTTTGAGGGGTTTGGAGGACGGAGGAATCAACCCTAGAATCCTGCCTTGGAGGCGCCATTGGTGCTGTGGGTTCTTTTGTGGCCATTTGGGCCTCTGCTGGTTGTTTTTCCTGAGCTGGTTGGTCTTTGTGCTATTGTTCCTGCTGGGGATGTTGTCCTTGACCCTGTTGGCTGCTAGGTTCTTCCATGACCTTTCCTTTGCCCTTGCTCTGCTCCGGGTTTGTGGTTTGCACTGCCTCTTGCTGTGTTGTTGAAGATGAAGCAGCTGCTCCTGTTTGAGGCTTTGGCAGAGTAGGCACCTGAGAAGGAGATTCCAAGTCAGCCATTTTTAATAAATGCCTCCTAGCTCTTTCAACTAATTCTTCTTGAGTGATTGGCTCTTCGAGTGTGTTTCTTCTCCATTTTGGCTGGTTTGCATGTCTTTGAATATGGAGCAAGCTCACATGCTCATAGCTGGAGAGCTTGTATTTCTGCCTTCTCAGGGATATGGAGTTGTTAGGGTCATAAGGCTTCAACAGAAAGCTTTGTTTTAAGCCAAGGCCTTCTAATCTTCTGTCAGCCTCTTTCCAGCCTTCTCTTTTGTTTAAGATGAAGTGGCCCAGTTGATTTCTCACTTTAAGCTGTGCCTTCTTGCCCCTGCCTGCAAAATGCACCATGTCGGCATTGCCAAATTGCCTGAAATATTCTAAGGCAAACAGTCTCATTGGCACATACCTGGGCAATCTGTATGGGCGCAACTCACACCCATATATTCTAATCACAGTATAGTGTTGGTAAAAATACCAATCCCCTATGCTGTATGCACTGGATAATTGCATAATCCTCTGCATCTCATCACTCAGTCTTGGAGGAGGTGAGGTCAAGAAGAGAGACATAGCTGGATGGATGAACAGGTCTATGAACTCAGAATATGTGTATGGAGAGTATGAAAGGATATGGAAGACTGAGGTCCAGTAGACCACTGACCTTGGGTTGCCTGCTGCATCAGTTCTCTTGATCTCAAAAGAGAACTTCTCATGTTGGTAGTACAGGATGAGGTGGTAAATATATGAGGTGTACCTAAACACTCTCTCCCTGGACAAGTTCAAAAATTGTTCATGCATTTTGTCTGAAATGTATGTGGCATAATCATAGCAAATAGGAGCCTTGCCGGGGGAAAACATTATCATCATTACTAATACAGTTTCCTCAATAAACTCTAGTGATTTATACCTAAAAACTGAGCTAATCATATAAGCTAGGTCCAGACCCAGTTGATTGAGATAACCATCAAAAATGGGAGGGTGTAGCACCGTGTCACAGTTTGTGATGAATAGTTTATTCAACTTCAGGATCTGTGCTTCTGTTAATATTTTGGCTCCTTGGTTGATCAAGTCCAGCAGGGACAAGGGGACCAACTTCTTCTGAGTTTTGAACTGGAGCATTTCCCTGATGGCCTCAGGGGTCATGTAAAAAACTACTGCACCTGTAGGGTCAAGCACTGCCCTCCTCATGGGGTCATAGCAGACAGCACATAAATGAATCAGCTCAGGGAACTGGTTGACCTGAGGGAGCTTGAAGATTGGGAGAGAGGACTCCCAAATGCCTAGAATATATGTTCCATCTTTGTGTTTAGCTCTGAGCTCATTTAACAGATGTATGTGAAATTTGCACTTAGATGGGCTGTCCTCTGAGATTTGGTAGTCTAGGTCTGCCAAATCCTGCCATTCTAGCTCTCTCTGGGGGGCATTTAGAGGAGCGACATTCAGGGCTGCTGGGACTTCTGAGGACTGCATGTTTGTTGAATGCTGCTTGACAAATAAGGAGGCGCTGTCTGAGAAAGGAAGATTTTGCAGAATGCTGGAAGGTCTACAGCAATTGGGATGTTGTTTGGCTCTCTGAGAAGGCTATTTACCGTGTTTAGCAGGCCTTTCTTTGATAATTAGCAGCAGGTTATGGACGCTGGTTCACGATTGCGCGAACGGAAGAGGGTTTTACCAAGAATTCAATGCGAAATGGCTCTGCTAATGAAATTTGACCGTTAATTCTTCAATGAGGGACTGGATATGTGTGTTTTTACGGTAATTTCTTAAGCTTATGCCGTGTTCAGGTGTTTTTAGCATTTACAGAGAATAAAGCAGGTTGCAGGGAGGTTTCACGGACAAATACCTGTTTAACAGTTTGCTCAAGTCGGAACAACAGTTGGGTGTACGCTCTGCAGCTCTGTGGTTGCTCGGGAATCGGTTGGCGAATTGTTCGTCGTAAGGCGCATGCAGAGAGTGCAGAGGTGTTTTTGTAAAAAGTGAGAAAAAACACGTAATTTTGGTAAAATATGGCTTTTTGGCTTATTGGCGCGTTTTTTAGATGACGTTAGCAAGTGGGTCCGGGTCGGATGACGTCATCAGGTGACGTGGCAGCCTAAGATCGGTCCACGGGGGCGGTGAGGTGGCGGCCAGGTGGACGAATGGAGGACAGGGTGCGCGGTCGTGGCGCTGACATGGGCGACGATAGGATGGTGACGTAGGCGGACAGGTGTCTTCATATCGGGCCCCCTACTATACGACAAGGAATCTGTCAGAGGGGGCTCCGACGGAGTTTGGGAGCGACGCGTGGATCCCGCGTGACATCACCGTCTGACAGATATCGAACGATATATGTCGGACATCGGGGCCCCTCCGAAATCCATGACAGCCGTTAGATTTAAGGCGCGAGATCTGACGGCTATCGGGCAGGTGATATGCACGGGGGATACGGTCAACAGTGGTTATTTGTCGGACGTCGGGCCCTGCTGAAACCCACGACGACCGTTGGATTTGGGAAGGCTTGATCGGACGGGTATCGGGCCAGCAAGTTGTACGCCGGATAAGGTCAACGGGCGGCTTAAAATAATAATATGTATTGGTAACTGCGCCCGGCGGGACCCTTTGGGTTATCCACGATTTTCAATGGTTTTCAATGTTTTTCTTTGATAGAATCATATATACCCGACGACATTAGGAAAAGGCGAAAAACAAAGGTTTCTCGTGAAATTTTTCGCATAAGGCATATGAAGGGGAAAACTTAGGATAGGCGGGTTTAATGAATTTTTATGCAAAAGGCGTATACTGGCTCCCGACCTTAGGATAAGGTGGGGAAAGTGGGTTTCATCAAATTTTTGCCTTTTAGTAGTATAAGGGTGCACAAAAGGGTTTCTTCAAGGGTTTTTAGGCAAAGATGGAGAGCTGACAAGGTAGACAAGTTCTGATAGAGAAAAGGAGTTAGGCTTGGGTTCTTGAGCTTAACCAGATGTTAATCCAATGCCCTAGTAATGAAATTTATGGCTATAATGCCAAGGAGGGGATATTTATACATTGATAAGGGTTTATACACCATGGTGTTATAATAGTAGGGAAGGTGAAGCATAGGGGGCTAGATAATAAAGTTAGAGGTTAATATGGAGGGGGAAGGTGAATGAAGAGTGGTATCATTAGGTTTTCTTGGAGACAACTTAGTTTAAAGAGTAGATCAAAATGAAAAGATTTTTGCACAAGAAATGTGGCTTTTAAAGGCCATAAGAACCACCATAAAACCTTGAGTCTCTCTTATGTACACAACTTTGTGAAGGGAAGTTAGTAATGAGTGGTAAACAAAGGGAAAAAGGGAAATTAGACATGCTCCACTGAGTTGTTTTGCCTGCACTTGGTTAGCAAAGTTGATCTTGGAAGGAACACCACTTCTGCAACCCCATCTACCTACCCAACTATTTTGCCTAGCATTTTAAATTTCTTCTTGGAGGGTGCACTTAGACTTGCAAACCCCTTATGTGCCTTTTCTTTTCCATTGGCCTTTTGCTTTGATCTCCTATCTAGCACTACCCTTATTTCTTCCAAGGCCCCAGATTAAGCAGTTGGGAACCTTAGTTTCTCTGCCTAACTACTGATCTGCCAAGATTAAACAGTTTGGACAGATTTCTTTCTCTATTCTACAACATAAATTGAAAACATGGCATGATCCAGTTTAGACTATTGGGTCATCCATCAAAACTTTAATGGGCATGAAGGCATGTACACACCTTGTCTTTCCCTGCAAATATGGAACCTTTGTAGTAGCAAAGTAGAGCATATTTGGCACTTGAATTTGCCAATCATGAAATATGAAACCTATTGGTATAGGTATCCAACAGTGGCTCCACATGGGGATGGTTTTTCTCCTTGAAAGACCAAGAACAGCAGGTCAGTGTGCCTTGGCCCTTTAGCTTCTGCTTTCAAACTTTGGAGCTTTTTACCCTTGATTCCTCAAAATGCAGACTGAGCTATTGAAAATACCCGATGCAGTCCACCCTTTCTTGTATCTGCAATGTTTCTCGAAATGAACTTATTCACATGTTTTAGAGACAACAATATATACAACAAATTCAGGATATATATACAACAGATTATGTACAGGAGCAGGCATGCTGCATTTATGGAAGGTAGTCAAAATAGTGCTTCAGCATCCTGCCATTGACAGGACCTTCATCCAAGTCAGTTTTATCCAGATTTTCAAGAAAGTAGGTGTTATTTCCTTGCACTTCTTGGATGAGAAATGGTCCTCTCCAAAGGGAATCAAACTTTCCATGCTTTCCTTTGTTCTCTCTCCTTGAATCCCACTTAAGAACTTTGTCACCTATGTTAAAACCCTCAGACTTGGTTCTTCTATCAAAAGCTTTCTTGAGTTTTTATTGTAAGATTTGGACTCTGTTATAAACTTGGTCCCTGTTTTGCTGTAAGCATATAATCTGATTCACTCTCCTTTGCATATCATTGGGCTCAGCTTGACTTTCTTGGAGTAGCTTCATAACAGGGATCCCTAGTGATGAGGGGAACTTGGCTTCTAATCCATAGACTAACTCATATGGGTTGACCCCAATTGATCTTTTGGTTGTTAATCTATCTGCCCATAAGGCATTGATAAGTTTCTTATGCCAATTTTTCTTCTCCTCCAACACCTTCTTGATCATATTTACCAGGCTTTTGTTTGATGATTCTGCTAAACCATTACCTTGGGGATAATATGCCGTAGAATGGCCTAAAGTAATGTGGAATTTGTGGCAGAAACTGACCATCTTTTTAGATCTGAAAGCAGCAGCATTGTCTGTTATTATTTTATCAGGGCATCCAAATCTAGCAAGGATATTAGTCTCAAGAAACTGTATGATGGTGGAATCATTTGCTTGTCTGCATGGGATTTGCTTCAATCCACTTTGTGAAGTAGTCTGTTGCTGTCAGAATCCATCTATGTTGGCCTAAAGATGAGGGATTGATTTCTCCAATGAAATCCAGGCCCCATTGCTGAAATGGTCTCTCTGTTGCAATAGGCCTTAGGGGTAGTGGCAACAATTGTCTCTTTCCTTCAAATACTTGAGATTTGTGACATGCAATGGTGAATTTCTTGACGTCAGAGAAAATAGTGGGCCAATAGTATCCAGCTCTAAGTATTTTGTCCACAGTGGACTTCCAGTATAGATGCCCACCACAATCACCTGTATGAAATTCTTCCATGATCTTGTTAGCTTCATTTTCAATCAGACAATCTAACAAGATGCCCTCATGGTTTTTCCAAAACAGATTTTCTTCCATGACACAGAATTTCAAAGCTTTCATTTTCAAGAGCCTACATTTAGTTCTGGACAGCCCTGGGGGAGCACACAGGTTTTGTAACACATAACAGATATCCGAATACCAGGGGGATTGTTCAAAGGCTACATTGATCTTTGGAGTCGCCAGCTCCTGTTCACTGTCCAGTTGGTTGATGTTTAGTGCTTGGAAATTTGTTTCAGACATTAATTTGGCTAAGCCCTGCCCTTTTGTTAGTTTTGTAGGCTTTATTTCTATGTCAAATTCCAGAATGTTTGCAATCCATTTTCCTCTTCTACCCTCCAAGTTTTCTTGAGTGAGTATATCTTTGACAATTGGGCTTGGCACATAGGCTATTATATGGGACTAAAGGATGTAAATCCTAAAGTCCTTAATAGCTTTAACCAAAGCATATGCTTGTTTTTCCATGATCTGGTACTTGAGGGGTGCATCTCTAAGAGCTTTACTAAAGAAAGCAATGGGTTTCTCATT
>APFE031064564.1:6944-25600 GCA_000404065.3 Pinus taeda
TCCAAGAATTGTTCATTTATGTAATGTAAAGGAGGTTTCCCCCTCAAAGAGGTTGAATTCTAAGGTGTTGATCTATCTTTTCTATCTTTTCTTGAGCTGGTTTCATAACAGAGGGAAGCATCAATCACGCCACTGATTTTTGATGGGACAAATTTTGTATATTGCAAGGTAAGAGTTACTTCCTATCTTCAATCTCTTGGTACAGAAGTCTGGGATATCATAGATACAGGGTATACTTTTCCATCAACAAATCCTACAGATCCGGATGAGAAGAATAAATATGAAACAACTGCAAAGGTGGTCAATACTCTATTAGGATATCTATCTCAATCAGAATTTTTCAAGGTTATGCAGTATAAATCCGCAAAAGAAATATGGGACAAGATTGTTCTGAGCTATGAAGGAGATGATCAGGTAAAACGAGCAAAACTTCAAATCCTTAGAATTCAGTATGAAAATCTCATAATGCATAATGATGAAAGTGTGGCTAACTATTTCCTTCATGTAGATGAGATTGTTAAATGTATGAAAAACTTGGGTGAAGAAATAAAAGAGGTTGTTGTGGTTGAAATAGTTCTAAGATCTTTGTCCCCTAGGTTTGAATCTAAAGTTTCTGCAATAGAAGAAAAGGAGAATCTTTGAAACCTTACCATGTCACGGCTACACGGGATTGTAACTGCTTATGAAATGAGGAAAGGAGGACCATCAGACAAAAGAGAAGCAACTTTCAAGGCTTTAAGCAAACGAGACTTATATGAGTTAGGACATGCGTCAGAAGATGAAGAAGAATCAAATTTTGTCAAAAACCTTCAACGGGGTACTGGAAGATTTAGAGGTAAGTTGCCTTTAAAATGTTTTGTTTGTGGGAGAGTCGGTCAGTATGCTGCCAAATGTCCTCATAAGGATAAAACTGACAAAGGGAAGGAACTTGTTAGATGGAACAAGAAACAGAATGTAACTAAGCAAAGTTACTACACTCATGAAGATAGTGATGGTCTTTCAAATAGTGATGAAGATGAACGACGTAATAACTATAAACTTTTAATGGCTTTTGAAGTTGATGATTACATGGATGCTATAGATATGGATGGATTTTATGAAGAGATTGCTAGACTCAAAACACATTTAGAAGAAAATAATGTGATCATTGATACTTTGCAATTCCAACTTGATGAAAAAGAAAAATCTCTTGAGAAGTTAGAATGTGAAATTGTTGGTCTTAGGAAATAAATTGAGAAAAAAAAGGCTCTTAATCTTAAATTTGTTAAAGGATCTGAAACTCTGGATGAGATTATCAATGTACAACGTTCTCCGCTAATCAAGATAGGGTTGGGGTATAATGGAGAAGCATCTCAAGCATCCACCTCAAAGAGTTATCTCAATGCAGCAAGGAGGAATGAGAAAAATCCCAATGGAGATCACCAGGTAAAACAGGGACGAATTACATCAAGGATCAACAAAGGCTACCAGGTAAATCAGGGGCAATCCATCTTAGGGATGAACAAAAGTTACAACCAGCCACAGGTAAAATCTTCTCAATTTGCCTCAAGAAAGGATGACAATAGAAACTACAATCATTTGGCAGGTAGATTTGATAATCACAGAAGTTTCTTCAATGGCCAATGTTTCTCTTGCCATAACTTTGGCCACAAAGCAGCTCAATGTGTTGCCTATAAAACAATCATGACTAGAGAAACTCGAAAACAAAGGAGTATGACTGGGATCATGAAAAGGACCTATAACAACTTTTCGGCCCTTGAAAATTAAATTGAATGTTCTATTTGTAACAACTTTGGTCATGAAGATTCTGAATGCAGGAGCAGGTTTTGGCAGATAAAGGAACAAGCCCCAAGTACCAGAACATGGAGAATAAAGGAACCACAACTAGAAATATGTGGGATAGCTTTTTATGCAGAAGGACAGGAAAATCAATGGTACATCGACAGCGGATGTTCGAAGCATATGACAGGTGATAAAGAAAAACTTGAATCATATAGTGTTTTAGAAAAGGGAAAGAAAGTTTCTTTTGGAAATGATACCCCTGCAATCATAAAAGGAAAAGGCACTGCTCAGTTGAAAGAAAAGGTCAAAGCTGGAAATGTGTTGTATGTTGATGGCTTGAAGCATAATCGTTTGAGTGTTAGTCAGATGTGTGATCAAGGAACCGAGGTAATATTTCGATCAAATGGATGTAGTGTTCATGATTTTGATACGGGAAAAACAGTGATCAAAGGCAGAAGAACTCCAAATAACTTATACATATTTGAAGAAGGACAACAACAATGCTATTTGAGCAAGGATGATGAACACTGGTTATGGCACCGAAGGTTGGGCATCTAATCTTTTCACAAATAAGGAAAGCATGCAAATACCAGGTAGTTCGTGGTCTTCAAGATATCAAAATTCCAGACAACACCATATGCAAATCATGTCAGTGTGGTAAGAAAACTAGAACCAACTTCCCTGAGAAGGAAGGATCAGCCAGCAGGCCTCTTGAACTAGTCCATATAGATGTATGTGGTCCATTTAGGACAAGGTCACCTCGAGGAGAAGAATACTTTATATTATTCATTGATGACTTCTCTAGGATGGTTTGGCTGGGACTTATGAAACACAAGGAAGAAGAATTCAAAAAATTCAATTCCTTCAAAGCCTTGGCTGAAAACGAATCAGATCACAAAATTGAGTGCCTCGGGTCTGACAGAGGTGGGGATTTTACCTCAAATGAATTTTTCGATTTCTGTGAAGAACATGGAATAAGAAGGGAATTCTCTATAGCTAGGACTCCTCAGCAAAATGGAGTGGTGGAAAGGATGAACCGAACGGTTCATCAAATGGCTCATGCTATGCTTGATGAATCTAGAACTCCCACAACCTTCTAGGGTGAAGCTACATTTGCTGTGGTTGTTATTCTCAACAAAACAAATGTCTAAGTGAACAACACTCAAACTCCTCATGAGCTCTCGTATGGTGAGACTCCTTCGGTAAAGCATTTCAAAATTTTTGGAAGCAAATGCTATATTAATAATAATGATGAACAGCTTGGCAAACTTGAACCTAGAGCAGATGAAGACATTCTCCTTGGTTATTCTCCCCACAACAAAGCATATAAGTGTTACAATAAAATACTTGGAAGAATTGTTGACAGCATTGATGTAGTGGTTGATGAAAAAGGAAACATTCCTAAGCAAGTAAATTATGAAAATATCGAAGAGGATGAAGACTACCCTTCAAATCAGACTGAAGATGAAGAAGAATCTCAAGAGGCACCAGAGGAACAGACAAGGATAGAAGAGAAGACTCCATCCAGGTATGTTCAAAAGAATCATCCAGAATCTCAAATCTTGGGGCAAAAGTAGGCAGGCGTAGAAACAAGAAGAACAATTGCAGAAGCTTCAAGTTATTTGGCATTACTCTCCTCCACTGAACCAAAAAATGTAAAAGAGGCATGCAAAGATGAATGTTGGGTCAAGGAAATGGATGAAGAACTTGAGAAGATCGAAAAGAACAACACTTGGGAGTTGGTTCCTAGACCAAAAGATAAGAATGTCATAGGGACAAAATGGGTCTTCAAAAATAAGTTGAATGAATCTGGGGAAGTAGTTAGAAATAAGGCCAGACTTGTTTGTAAAGGGTATGCTCAACAAGAAGGAATAGACTTTGAAGAAACCTTTTCTCCTGTTGCAAGACTTGAGGCCATCCAAATGTTCCTTACTCTCTCAAGCTTTCAAAAGTTCAAAGTATTTCAAATGGACGTGAAATCAGTATTTCTGAATGGAGACTTAGAAGAAGAAATATACATTGAGTAGATAGATGGTTTCATTCTTGGGAATGATCCAAATCTTGTATGCAGACTGAAAAAGGCTCTCTATGGTCTTAAACAGGCTCCAAGGGCTTGGTACTACCGTTTGGACAAATATCTTCATCAACAAGGTTTTTCAAAAGGATAAGCAAATAGCAATCTTTATATAAAATTTGAAAATGACAAATTGCTAATACTTGTTGTGTATGTAGATGATATTATCTTTGGTAGCAATGAAGAAGCTATGAGTCAAAGCTTTGCCTTAGTTATGCAGAAAGAATTTGAGATGTCTTTGCTTGGAGAACTGACATATTTTCTTGGTTTGCAAATCCAACAAAATGAAGACGGTAATTTTTTGTCTCAAACCAAGTATCTCAAACAGATGCTGAATAAATATGGCATGGAAGATGCAAAACCAGTATGTACCCCCATGGTTATAGGATGCAACCTCAGTGCAAATGATGAATTAGCGCAGTACTGCATCAGCCAACCTATAGATCTATGATTGGAAGTCTAATTTATTTGACATGTACTAGACTAGACATCATGCATGCAGTGGGAATAGTTGGAAGATTTCAGGCAAATCCAAAGGAAACTCATCTTCAGGCAGTGAAGAGAATTTTCAAGTATCTTCAAGTAACTCAAAACTATGGCTTATAGTATCCTAGAAATACATATCTCACTCTTCATGCTTATACATATGCAGATTGGGCTGGAAGCGTGGATGACAGAAAGAGAACAAGTGGTGGTGCATTCTTTATGGGTTCTAGATTAGTATCTTGGTTCAATAAGAAATAGAGTTCAATTTCTCTATCTACAGCTGAAGCAGAATATGTGGCTATTGCATCTTGCTACACTCAACTTCTTTGGATGATGCAGACCTTGCAAGATTTTCAAATCACTTGTACGCCACCTATTTCCATCTTATGTGATAATACAAGTGCAATCAGCATTTCCAAGAACCCAGTCATGCATTCAAAAACCAAGCACATACCAATCAAGAATCACTTTCTCTGGGAACAAGTGTTGGCACAAAAGGTCAAATTGGAGTATGTTCCTTCTAAGGAACAAGTTGCTGATATTCTCACCAAACCACTACCCAGGGAAATGTTTGAATACCTCAGGAAAAGGCTGGGGGTAGTTGATGCATCATCTTGTTGTTGAATCTTATCTGTTTCAGAGATTGTTGGTTGTACGCGAGATTCAAATGGGGTATACGCATACATTTGTTGGATTATGAATTGGTCAAAGATCAAATGACACATGTTCAGGGGGAGTATATATTCTTCTAATAATGTATTGTTGGCGTTATGGTAGACGATCTTGGAGGAGAAAGTACAGACGGGGAACATGGATGCTGGTCTGAATTTTTGCTGCTCATATGTCTCTATCTCTTTTGTCAAGATCATTAATGGTGTATGACAGATCTAGTCTATAATCAGGGGGAGCATGATCAAGTAGAGCAAAGATTTAAGCATGTTCTCAGGGGGAGCATAACCCATTTGCCCTTGATGTCAAAGGGGGAGAATGACGTTGAGGATCTTGAGGATCTTGTGGTTGCCATCAAGTCCAAAGGGGAAGATTGTTGACATTATGAATATGGTTTGGCACTATGGCAAGGATCTTGAGGTTGCCATCAAGTCCAAAGGGGGAGATTGTTGGCATTATGATTCTGGTTTGGCACTATGGCACAGGTGTTGTACTTGATGGCAACAAATCTCTGTTAAGGCTCTCAAAAACATAGAAAATGAGATACCCGCAGGTGATACTAAAAGAAGTTGTGGACCCGCAAGTACTCCGACCAAGATGTGCATAAATACCCGCAGGTGCTCCGTTCAAAAGGCGCGAACCCCAGTTCAATCACTCCAATGCAGAGAAGCGCACACACGTGGGTTTTCTTATGCTTGGCCCTTGGTATTTAGCCCATCGTTCATGATCCTATGGTTTTGGTCCGTGGTATAGGATCTAAATTATTGAACCCCGGTTTGGATCCCTTGTATTGGTTTTCGATGGTGTTGTCCCATGGTTTGAATAAGGGCTTGCCTATAAAAAAGAAAGGAGATCTCTTGGCTAGACACTTGTAAAATTTGAATATCTTAAGATCTGAAATTTTGGGTAATCGGTTTAAAAAGCTAGATCTATATGAAGGTGAAATTTGAAAAGTGTAAGGCAGATCTCTTGATAGGTCGTGGTCTCTTGGGCGCATGTTCACACCTGTGGATCTGACAGTTTGTGGCACATTGGAGGACTGCGAATTTGACTATACAAAGGTCCGCAGGCGATCCAAAGCTCAGGTGCAGAGGAACGCAGCGCAGCAGAAAGCACAAGTGCGGAGGAACGCAACGCAGCAGAAGGTGCAGGTGCGGAGGAATGCAGCACTGCAGAAGGTGCAGGTGCAAAGGAACGTAGCGCAATAGAAGGCGCAAGTGCGGAGGTGCGCAGTTGAGTCAGTGGAGTAGGTGCGGAGCTGCGCAGTCTCTTCATGGCAGAAGTGCGGATATCCACAGGTTTCCTTCGGTGAAGTTGCAGAATTTATCCTTGAAATATATTTTAGTTGTATTTTACTTGTTTCTGCAGAGATCTGGGTGTAAATTGGTGGCTGGTTACTGGTGATATTTTCTGGTTGCTGCATTCTGAGAAGTTAATTGTTTAAAGGAGTTTGGGTGATGCACATGTACTTGATGTTTTGGATCCAATTTGAAAATTTATGAAACATGGTCCCTGGAGGAAAGAGAAGGTAGTAGCCTTTTGTAGGTCAGCACCTACGTACTAGTATCTTAGCTAGTACAAGAGCTAAGGGGGTTGTACCTCCCTTCCAGGAGAAGATGGAAAATGAGAGAGAGTTGTAGCTCTCTGCAGATTGCATCATGCGTACTGGCAAAGGACTGCACCAGTACAAAATCATTGTAAAAGAAGTTTATAATTGAAAGAAGATAGAGACATATTGCAGCAGGTGGTTTTCACCCACATTGAGTTTCCACCTTATATTTGGTGTTCTTTGGTGTGATTATCTATTTTTCCTTTTCTTTCTCATTATTATATGGTACTGACATAAAAACTAATGATCAATATCTGAAGAATAAATTAAAGTATAAATATGGAATATATATTTGATAATACTAATTCACCCCCCTCTTAGTATTATCTCCAACGAGAATGTGAGAGAGATAGAGTGGGAGAGAGAGAGAGAGAAAAAAAGAGTGAGGTAGAGAGATAGAGTGAGGGAAACAGAGAAAAGGAGAGAGGGAGGGAGAGAGGGAATGAGAGAGAGGGGGGAGAGGGAATGAGAGAGGGAGGGAGCAAGAGAGAGTGGGAAAAGGAGAGAGGGGGAGAGAGGGGAAGAGTTTTACAGAGAGGGAGTGAGGAGGATATAATGTCAGAGAGTGTATGTGAAAGATCCATTTTGAGAGTGAGAAAGAGCAATATTGGGAGATAATGAGAGAGGGAGATATGAAGAGTGAGGGAGAGAAAGTGAGGGAAAGAGAGAAAGAGAGACAGAGAGAAGGGGGGATGGAAAGAGAGAGAATGAGACAAGGTGGAAGGGACGAGGAAGTAGAAAGAGAGGGAAAGGGGGGAAGAGAGTGTAAGAGAGAGAATAAGATGGTGATATATTGATAGAGTTAGAGATAGTGATGGATACAGTGTCAAAGAGAGTGAGAGTGAGAAAGTGAGAGAAAGAGAGCAAGATAGACAGAGAGAAGGGGGGATGGAAAGAGAGAGAATGAGACAAGGTGGAAGGGAGGAGGAAGTAGAAAGAGAGGGAAAGGGGGGAAGAGAGTGTAAGAGAGAGAATGAGATGGTGATATATTGATAGAGTTAGATATAGATATGGATACAGTGTCAAAGAGAGTGAGAGAGGAACATATTAAGAGTCAGAGAGAATGATTGAGAAATAGTGAGAGAGAGAGATAACAAGAGTTACAGGGAGTGAGAGAGAGAGAGAGAGAGGGATGAAGGGATGGAATGAGGGAGGGCATCTTTTAACCCCTAAACATTCTTTCACAATATATTCATAACATTTTTAATTTATTTATCATCTGAAAGAATATTCTCATTGGTGTTTATTTCAAAATGGATATTTATTGCAAAATGGATTTTTTGAACTAGCATCTCTCATATTTTCTCACGAATATCTATGGCCTAACTCCCATTAAGAGAACCATGAATTTATGCTAAAAACTTTAGAGTATTGAATCTTTAAAACGTTTGTTGTTTTCCACACAGTTTCTTCATAGATAACGAAGAGGACAAGGGGGTTGTACTTTGCTTGAATCAATCTTTGAATATTTTAAACGAGAAGGAAAACAAATATGGGGTTTCATTTGATTCATTTGATGCTAATTCAAGTGTTTTTGGATTTTATTTTCATTGAGAATTACTTCCCATGATTTTATTTTCATAGCATGTATGAGTATGATAGGAATTTTTTCTATATATTATAGTATCGTTTTACATTGTTTAAATAGATTGTTAATAATTTTAAATTAAAAAGGGAAAAATTAGGGTTTTATCTAATTTATTTGTTTATAAATAATGTTGTTTTTAATTTCCATATGTATAGGAAACATCATCCTTTTGCAAAATATATAGATTTTTCTTTACAAAAATATGTGTCCATGTTATTTGATCTATTTTATGTAAATTTATGTGGGTAAATATATCTTTGGCAAAGGAATGGCCTAACTTGGTTAATGATTGTCTAGGTTGTATATATGACTACACAACATGAAATTCTTATTCTATGGACCTTTTATTAGAAATTTTTTTATTTTAAATCGGGTTTTCATTTGGTTTATTTTTTATAAATATATCTCATTGAACATGTGTGACTATATGTTATTTATTTTAAATCATGTTTTCATTTGCTTTATTTTCTATAAATGTATCTCATTGAACATGTGTGACACTACCTGGATCTTTTATTCAAAATTTATTTATTTTAAATTAGCTTTTCATTTGGTTTATTTTCTATAAATGTACCTCATTGAACATGTGTGACACTATGGAGGAATATTTTTTGGTTATTTATTTTACCCTCAATCATTTTTGTGTAAATAGATTTAGGGCATTTTTGTAAACAACACTCGAACACTTGATGTTGAGTAATATTTATTTAAATATTTTAAAATGAATATGTTATAAATATTTCATAATTATATGGATTCCCTTTAAATGAAGTGTTTGTTGTTGGAATTTTACATTTGTTTTGGGATTTGTCTTTTGAAATTTTTGCAAGTCGAAAGGTGTAATGAATTTATTAGCTTAATAAAGTCAAATTTAAAGAATGAATTGATGTCTCTTAACATGTAATATTAATTTATATAACTATGACAATGTTAATGGTGTTGAATATAATTTTTTTATCACATAAAATCATACAAATACCATGATTAATATTGATACATAGGAATAAACATTCATCATATTTGTTTTCCCCAAAACGTTAAATGGTGACCAAAATGAAAAAGCTATTACGAAATTTTAGATAATATTGTTTAGATTTAAATAGGCTTGATAAACATTTAAATTTATATTTTAATGTTTTAAAATTATAAATTCTAAAATACTCATGACTTTTCGATTGAATTAAATGATCAAAATTATAATTCAATTGAAGTAATGGTCAAAATTATAATTCAAATAAGGACATAAATAACTAAGAAGATATTTTCTTTACCTGATCTTCATAAAAAAGGTTAAAAATGTAGATGTTAATTTTTTTAGAGAAGAGGCATTAAATAAAAGGTTTTTTTTTGGTATTATATTTTTTTATACTAGTATAAATATATTTCAACAAAAAAAATATCCATTAAAGAGTGTAGCAATTTAATTTGTACGTCGACATTTCAACTAAACTAGATTTATGACTAGTTTAAAACAATAGAGTGACAATTAGCTTTCATTACCTCAAACAACTCTACATTGCACAATGTAGACCAATATCCATGCTTAGCTCCCTATAATTTTGACGTTGCTAAAAAAAATTGTTTTTTTACTCTTGACGGAATCAACCATAGTAGTATACATGAAAGCACTAGTTAATAAGCTTCTAGCTTGGCAAACAATTTTTAAGAACTTTTCTATATCTTAACAACGATCTTATATATTTTCAATGATGGTATGTCTTCTTTCTATCCAGAGCTCTATGAATATGAAGCTATAAAAAAATAGTGTTACAATTCATGGATTCAAATTGTCACATGTAGATAAAGGTTGGAAAAAACATGTTTCAGATAGAGACAAACAATATCCTTGAGAGAATACTTAAATCTAGCATCCAGTAGTTACACTTTTGCCTTATACAGGGGATTTCAAGCATTGTTCATGCAACCAATAGACTTTAATATTTAATTCCATTTATTGATATTATATTTTTGGATGTTTTTATAAAAAAAATAGTTGTAAGAATGTTGATCTCAATTTTGCTCTTAATTTAGCATTTATCCATACTTCAATGATTAATAAAAACATAAATGAAACTAGAAATTGGTTAGTTCCTATATATGATAGATGCTTGTTTTGCTCTTAATGTTGCATTTATCCATACTTCAATGATTAACAACAACATAAATGAAAATAGAAATTGGTTGATTCTTATATATGATAGATGCTTGTTAGTCTATATCTTGGTTTCATAAGGGTGCAAGGAAATTTTTTTTATTTTAGTGCCATATTTTTATATCTTCCAACAAAACATGTTTAGTCTCCAACATTATTCCTATAAAAAATTCTTGAAACCATAAATTTAATTTATAAATTTTATGAGGGTGTTAATGTCATTTTAGAAATTATTTTCAAATTATCTTGTTTTCATTTTATAATTTATTTAAAATTTTGAATCCAATTGTATTCATTAATTTTATAAAAGTATATATATGAAACAAAAAATTGTTTACAACTATAAATTATATATTGATAATGCATGATTCTCTTGCATGGATATAGATGTTTTTTTTTTCATTTCTTATTAATTTAATAACTTTAATTATATTAGAAGATTACATTAGTTTATACAATTTTCTAAGATCCCGTTGTGCTCACCCATAACATATTTGTTGGCCAGTAGGTAATTATAAAAAATATAACAAATTACCAAAAAAAAACTAGAGCAAAAAACACACATTATATCAGAAGACCTTCAAGATCATGATGCAACTAACTACCATTACAAATCATATGAATTCACAAGAGCAGGATGCTATAGTCTAGATTGTAGTGATGGAGGAGGCCTAATGTCATAGTAGATGTGCTTAAAAGTGATCCAATTTATGTTATAGGAGCCATTGTCCCCTTGGCATGCTAGGAAAACAATCAAGCATATGTGAATGGTTTCTTTCCAAATCATTCATCAAAATAATAGTTGTATTCTTGTCTTCATATTGGTCTTAATTTAGATTCTCCATAGGTTTGGTGATATGTCTCAATTTACTAATAAAGTTGTATTGGAAGGAGCTAAGTCCTGAATTCCAAGGGTGTGGGCTAGAATGAGGTCGAGTGTCTCATGATGCCTTGAATCTCCTGCAACGTATATTTATTATTAAACCTTCCATAGATTTCCACTTCTATATCTACCTCATTGATGAAGGCTTACAGTCCAAGAAATATAACAATACTTCCTACAAACCAAAAAACTATTGCCAGAAAACAAACATGAGCACACATAGATAGAATACCCCCTCAACCCAAATATGTGCATCATAGACATATACAGGGTGTTAGGGCTAAGATTCACGACCTAATAGGATAACCACACCCAACCTTCCATCAAAACACCAGAAACTCGATGTAATTTTAAAATAAGGATGACCCTATGTATTCTAGTTCACACACTAATAGAATTGGCCCTATCACAAAAAAATAAACCTTGAATGAATCCAAAACATTGTAAACAACCATAATGTCAATCAAGAATGAAAGAGTGATTGTTCATGAGCAATTAAGAATAAGGCTAAGTATAGTGAATTATGGTAGTTCCTAGACCCCATAGAGACTAACACAGAGTTGATGGCATCAACACATAGATAGTTAACCTATCTTAGTGATGTATAAACAATTTATATACTCCTCTGTGTTGAATATGTCCTAGCACATCTTGTTGTTTCTCTATTGTGTGGCATTTGATGAAGAGAATTGTATTTCTACCAGTTAGAATTGTAAAACCACAAGGAAATTTCTTTTAAGGAGTTAAAGGGGTGCTTTGATTGGACAAGATTGGAACGATCCTAGACTCACCCTATAACAGGGAAACTTGATTAGTGTAAAACCTTGTATAAGTCATTATAGAAGGTAATATTTCCTGTATTAATGCTCAGTTGATCCCCAATTCAAGAATGAAAATCTAGAGGTGCCACGCTTGAACCAACATAGTGACTACCACCTCCATCATCCTATTGTAATTAGTAAAAACTCCTCTCATCAATTATCATAAATTCATATGTTCTTGCATGGCTGGGGGTGTTAGAACACCCATAATTAATTATAATTAAGGTAAAATTAATGGCATGGACCTCCCTGAGCCTCACTTCATGATGTTTTTTGAACCCCAATGGGAGGCTATAGATGTGTATTACTTGAATCTCTATTTGTATCTTAATTTTTGATTCAAATATACATCATATTAAGGGGAGCACCTATTGGTGACATGTAAGCAGATGGTGGAGACTTAAAACACATTTGAAAATTTTCATTTACATCATACTTATTTAATTTTTAGTCTTTCCACGTAATCCATTATTATGAAGGTATACTCTGGTGACTAATTATATGTTAATTTATTATTTTGATATATTTGGATGAGAGTGCAATTCATTACATTTATAGGTTTAAAACAACGTTGATTGCATGATGGTATCAATTGAACGATGGAAAAAGACAATTTGTTGTAACTTATCATGGAGTGATGTGGCTACATTGGTTAATGAAGTTGCATGTGAGAGAGATACAAATAATACAGAGAAACAAATTGATATATAAAATGGCTTAAAACATAAATAGGATAGCATATTCCCTTATACTATTTAGTTTTTTTAAATATTATATTGGTTTATTTGGTGCATTTTTTCTCAGTTTCCATATTTTCTAGGTGTAAATATTTTTATTAATTGAGAATTATTTTTTTACATTTGTGACATTACACAATTAAAACACTACAAGTCTTGTTTCACAAAAATTGTCACCTTGACATTCTGCAATCTGTGCCAGTCCATTACCACTCATACTTTCCTCCTTTGCAAGTCTTAAGCCTAAGTTCTTCATATCAAGCCTTGAAAATAAGAGAAATCCCTCGAAAGTCTCCAAAACTCTGGTTCTGCACTTTCTCTTAGCCTTACATGCGGTCCCGCACCTAATGGTCATGCCTTGTGTGCACCTGACCGCTCTATCTCTGTGTTATGGGTGCAGACCCATGTAAATGTAAAAAAGGCTCAAGAATATTCTTAAAAACTCACATTGAGTCATTTCTAGAAGCTTCTGGAAGGAATCTTGAGGTGGCAAGTTCGCTCCTTTAGGTTCATGCATCCCATACCTTAAGGAGATAACCTATTTATGTGAGGCGCTTATCCCTTTTAAGGAGGACTCTATCCCTTCATAGGTGGACCTGTAACCTCCTTCCTTTGCACTATAAAATGAAGCATTGGGCTGGTTACTGGGGGGTTGAAAGTTGTATATTTTTGCGGTGAAATGTTGTTGGAACTTAGTCTTCCTAATTGAGCTTTTGCGAGGAGAGATTACATACCTCTTTGATCTCATTTGGAAGAGTGTGAGGCTTGTCAAAGTAAAGGAGGTTCCTGTTTGGACCCTGGGAAGAGCTTGTTCAACATCAAGGCACCAAAGGTTGTAAGATTCTTCTATTTCAAAGTTAATACAAATAAGTTTATTTTTCACAATAAGCTATGTTTTATGGTTTATTTTATGGATTCCTTGATCACCATAATGAACATGATTTATGATATTAGCTATGCAGGTGTTATTTGATGTGTGCTTGTTTGTGATTGCAAGTTCTCAAAAGGAAACTCTTTCAGATGGTTGAAGGATGGTTGCTACAAACTAGCATTGGACTTAAGGTAGGGTCTAAAAACCTCTATAGTTTTTATCAATGAATCACAGTATGTTTAGAAAAAGGTAGATTTGCTTGTCCTGCTTGTTGCTAGATATCGTTTAATACTAGGGAGATTAGCCTTGTCCGCAAGAATGATTTATTCGGCCAAGAAATTGGCGACTCCACTGGGGAACTAAATTTGGTTTTTTGTTTTCCTTTGTCTTTGACTTGAGAAACTTATTCTTGTTTCTGGTGTTTTCTTGATGTGTGTGGGATTGGGTAGTTTTTAGGATATAGATTATTTTTTATTTTTTCGAAGTTTTCAGAGGACCACACTTTCTTTTTACAGACAGTGCAGGCATCTCCACACTTTTCCTTTAGTACACAGAGTGGTACCACATCTGGTTCTTCTGGAAGCCTGCAAACCTTGTGAAATTTTTTGAAAAACCTAAAATGTTTTCTTCCAGCTAAGTTTAGGTTCCATTTATGACTTTTAGTGTCTACCCAAATCTACATGTGTTCTGTCAAAAATCTTTTGTGAGCAAGTTCCATTGGTATTTTTGTTTTAGATTATTTTCTAGAAGTTTTACATGCCTGGATTGGTTTTCACGTGGTCTCTGTAGTGACTCAAAGATTAGAAGCCTAAGAAAATTTAGATCACCCTGGTGTCTTTTTGTCTTCTTGATGAGTCTGACTGGTTTGTGAAATCTACCCCTGGTGAGAAATAGATTTCGTTTTCTCTTTGCAAATCTTTGAATGAACTTGGTTATAAGTTTTGAATTTCATTTTTATAAAAGAAAACATAGTTGGATGTTTTTTGATTGATTTGTTATTCTGAACGAATTAATCCTTATTTTACTGAATAAATAAGTAAAACATCCTCAAAAAGATTTGAAGCTTTTATTTTTATGAGGTTGTTATAAGTTTTTTAGATCTCAAGATTAGTTTTTGTAGTTTTGATTGTTTTCTAGAAATTGTAGAATCTCTTTTGAAATAATCGTTTTTTCCAGTTTTTGAGTGTTGAAAAAGAAAAGGCATTTTTTGTGAGCATAATTAGTAGTCTCGTTTTGAGTTCTTATTGAAAAAGACAAAAAGGTTTTCTTTTCATTTACACATTGAAAGAAAGATTTGTTTTTCAAAGAATTGCATTCTCAAACTCTTTCTTTTAGCTAGAAATTCATTGAAGGAAAAATGAATTGTTTATCATTCTTAGGTGCATTTTTTAGTGTTTTTCGAGTCGAGTCTTCACACCATCAAAGTTTCATTTCCATACCTTGACTTAAGAAACAACCCATAAAAGTAACGCTTAATTAAAATTGATCTAGCAATCTTGTTTATTTCTAGGGCTCTTATCACCTATATAGCTTAGGCTAGTATCTTGGAGTAGGGAGTAATTAACTCTCCAAGATAGTTAAAACAAACAAGTAGCTATATCTTGCGGCAGGAAATAAATCCAATTGTAATTGATATAATCTGGGAAGCTCCTCTTAAAGGAGTCAATCACGAGATCATGTTCGAACCTTTGAGACAATCAAGTTTGTCTCATTGGGAAAGATAGAAGATTTGTGCGTATTATAAATGGTAAACCTCGGATTAACCATTGTCGAGGAGCCTGGGGTCACTTGTTGGTAAATCTTGGATTGATCATGTCGATTAGCCTTCAGGGGGATTGAGCTTTGCTACTTTTCCCTTGTGCATAGATCGGATCGTAGACTATTCCCCCAGTTGAATTTGTTGTTGATAACCTTAGTGTCCATAAAATTAAGATTATTTCCTAAGGTGACGGTGAAGGATGGGTCTCACTGTACCTAGAACAGACGTCGACTAGACTCACTTGGACTCTCTAGGGGGGTTCTCTTCACTCAAGATGGTTTTTGTGAAGAAACTTGTGCTAGTCTGTTTCATTAAGCAGGTTGTAGGGGTAACTGTTCCAACCGCCCTTTCTGTATTAAATTATACGATGTTGGATTTCATCACCAACTAGTGTTTTTGGTACAGAAAGTTACTGTTTGTGTGTGGTTCGAACTATTAGATTTTTTACATGTGTGATTCAATTGTTTGGTTCTTTAGAGACTTTAGGTGGTTTTATTAAGATTTTCTTTGTTTGCGTGTGAATAATTAAATATTTAATCATGGTTGAATTACCAAGACAATCTCATAGACTTTGGGGGCAACCTACTGAGTATACACCAAGCCAGCTTGAAGGGCAATGAGCTCTTGTATAACCTAGGGAGAGTAGAGTTGGGTCACTAGAAGCCGAAGAGTCTTCCTTAATTTTTCATCCTGATTATCAAGTATAGACAACTGAGTATATTTCTAAGCCAATTTCACTTTTCGAAGTTACTGGTAGTTTTTCTCCTACTAGTGAATTAGCTAAAGAACCTAAAATTTATGAGCCTGAAACTGAACCTACTCCTACTCCATCTTCAGGATTTGCTTCTCCAACTTCTAGTGGTCCTGGTTCACCCAGGGTAGGAAGTATCATTACCCAAAATCTTCCTTCTGGACTCATTTATATTGAAGAACTTGTTAGTCCGGATGAAGATATAACTCTCCCTAAAAGTCAACTGACTTTAGAACTTACAGAGCATGAATCAATTTTCTACAGTCCTTTTAGGAGTGACGCTTTGTACGTATCATTGACAAACTTTTTAGAAAACTCAGGTCTTAGTTTTTCACCACCTCAAATTCCTTTACATCCTATGCCCAGAGGTTATTATCCTCCTTTGAATATGTCGAGATGGTCATCCATGTTTTCCCAAACACTAGAAACATTTTTATATGGTGGCCCTTCTATTCCTTCGGGGTATCAGTCACTCACTGGTACTTTTTCAGGAGCATCTCCTCGACCAATTGAACATGAGATATCAACTGGTAATAAAGGAACTCAATCGTTGAGCATAGAGGAAATTCTTATGATGTGTAGTACTATTCCAAACCCGCAACCTCAAGGTAGTCAGTTATCGCCTAGGGGGCAACCTCAAGGTAGTCAGTTATCGCCTGGGGGCAACGCCAAGGTAGTCAGTTACCGCCTGGGGGGCAACCTCAAGGTAGTCAGTTACTGCCTTGGGGGAAACCTCAAGGACAATACATATCGTCAGGATAGTACATACCTCAAGGTCAACCCTAGACTCAGTACATACCTCAATGTCAACCCCAGTATCAATATATACCTCAAGGTCAGCCCCAATTTCACGTTCCTCAAGGTTATCAACCTCAAAGTCAGTACCCAACTCAAGGTTTCCAACCACCTTCTGGTCAACCATTTGTACAAGGAACTGGAAATGTACCTCTCAATTATTAGCCCGATGCTCAACCCAGTTATGGTCCTCAATATGCTCAACTTTTTATGGGTACATACCCCAGAATGAACATGGTGTGGGATCCATCTCAACAGACTTTGCAGCCGAATGTGTAGTTATCAAGTCAACCTAGACAACCTTTGGTTTTTGGTCCAACCCAGCAACCTGTCCAGCCTACTGTTCAAACCTCTATGGCTGGTGTAGTTCATCAGCCTGGGTCTAGTTCACCTCGAACTCCGCCTCAAACTGCTACTGCAACTATTGCAGCTTCTGTTCAATCTACCCCACCTACTTCTGTTGTATCGACAGCTCCAGTTTCTACTGTTCCTACATCAGTGCAAACTCCTCAAGCCCCTTTACCATAGTCAGGACCTACAGTTCAGACTTCAGTTCAGATGCCTATAGGACAACCTGGTCCAAGTAAAGTTGTCACAAGTCAACCACAATTCACTTATCAACCATACTAGGGACTATCAATTTGGTCCTACTGTGCAAAACCCAGTTTATCAGTATCAGTTGTACCCTGGCTATACTTTCAGCAACCTCAACGACCCCAATTTGGTCCGGTTAATCTTTGTTTTCCAGGAGGATATAATATTCCCAATGCAAATCCAATTCTAGGTTATCCTGAATATCCTCCTCCTGGGGCTGGTCTTTTGACCTAAGGTTTTCGAGGCCCTAACCATCAGTTATCTTTTATTTCAACTTTGGATTTACCTCATTTGTCACGCCTTACGAACTATCCACTTAACTATCTTCCATATTGGCCACCAATGCCTAATAAGTTGCCTAGTGATATCCCGAAGTTTGAGGGTAAGTCATGAGAAAATCCGTCAAATCATGTGATGACTTATCACCTCTGGTGTGCATCTAATTCCATTATCGATGATTCAATTCACTTACGTCTTTTTCAATGCACTTTGATTGGTCTTGCTGCCAAATGGTACATTGAGTTACCATGAGGCTCTTTTTATAATTTTAGTTAGTTAGCCACTTCTTTCTTAACTCATTTTCAATTGCCTATCAGATATGACAATGGCACGAAATTATTAACTACATTGAAATAGTCAATGTCCACATATATTTCAGATCATATTCATGAATGGCGATGTAGACAACGTTTAGTGAAAGTTTTTATTCCGGATCAAATTTTAGCAGGATGGTTTGTTAAATCATTATTACCTAAAATCACTGAAGATCAAGTAATTGCTCAAGCTCAGTACCTTGACCTTGTCTATACACAGTCAGGTACCTTACATGAAAAAATCCCCGACCTTTCGAAACACAATCAAATAACTACAACTCCTTCAGGGTCTCATGCCACTGATGGTATGATTGGTTCAGTTAGTACACAAAGTAAGAAGAAATCTTCAAAGAATTATTATCCTATTATAACTTTACCAGATTCCTCGACAGGAGACTCTTTCGCTGAAATTCTTGCCGATATCCATGTTGTAGAATCATCTACGGCCAAATCAAAATCCGGTGGTAAAAAGAAGGGGAAGAAGAAAAATAA
>APFE031064573.1:6574-55297 GCA_000404065.3 Pinus taeda
GGCGAGTAATCTCTCCGAGTGCTGTTCTCGGTGTACTGTAGCCGCAAGACGATCGTTGGTTTATCTATGGCGAGGTTTTTAGGGAGCCTATGGAGCTTCCGATATACCCAGAGGGTATGTGGAAGACAGTCCGTGCGCGGTTCTGTCGAATGCGCTACTACTCGAAGCGGTACCCACAGGGGTTACAAGGGAGTCCAACAGACGTGACCACCTCTTGTATTTCCTGCATGCATGCCTCCCCAAATCCACAGATTTATGCGCTCAACGACAGATACCGCGGTTTAAAGACGCAGGAACATGTCTCGAGCCAAAAAAAAAATTGCTACTAATTGGAGATCCCACCGGCCCTGGAAAGAGCTCTGATACCATTTGTTATGCTTCTTAACCTGCAAATGATACCCAAATACCGAATATGCGAAGAAAAGAGGCCGATAACACAGAATATGCAAAGAAAAGATATCCAGAACACAGAATAGCGAAGACTTTATTATTCAGAGAGTAATGTTCACTTACCTCTTCGAGGGGGCAACCTCTAATAGAGTAGAGCTCGATTACAAAAATAAGACACGATGCTCCTCGCAGGGAGTTACTATCCTTTATATATGACTCCTACAAGTAATACCACGGGTCAATACCGCTTATTACTAATACCGTCAGCCACTTTGCAACTAACTGTGGTTCCTTTATTAATTGCGGATTAACCACTTACAATTATTAATATGGGCTTTATTGACTCTTAACTATGACGTGGTCCCATTACATAGATAAGGGGGTTAGGGTGGGACCCTAACAGATTATGAATAGTTCAGATCTGAGTACTAACACATGTTTTATCCTTTATATATGATAATCCGGCTATGTTTGAAATAGAAAATTGCAGTGAAGGTATAAGTAGTTATTTTGAGATATGTACGCTGGTCGCCTTTGGTAAAAGAGCATATACATGCTGGGTTGACACAACCAAGTAGCGTATACCTTATGAACTTGATGGTTGAAGTACCAGTTGCTTCTAATCACTGTTACAAAGATCTCGGTTCTACTCTGTGTTCTGGTGACTATGTTTTGTTGACTGTGTTCTGAAAGTTCAGATAGATTGAGTGATTCAGTTATGGGTGATTTAAAGATTGATGATTGGTTAATGCAATGGCTGTATTGTAGTGGTGATTGATTTTGAGCTTCAATGTTGTTCATAGGTCCAATATGAAAATGGGATGAAACTTGGCTAGATTGTGGTGTTGTGTTCCAAGAGTATCCAGTCTGAAAATTTATGAAACACGGTCCCGAGAGGAAGAGAGAAGGTCGTAGCCTTCTGTAGGTCGGTGCCTACGTACTGGTAATCATATCGACCAGTGCAAGAGCTAGGGGGTTGGAGCTCCCTTCCAGTGGCAACTGGAAAATAAGAGAGGGTTGTAGCCATCTATAGGTCGGTGCCTATGTACTAGTAAATATATCACCTATTACAAGAGCCAGGGGGTTGTAGCTCCCTTCTAGTAGAAGCTAGAGAATGAGAGAAGGTTGTATCCTTCTGCAGGGGAGTGCTTGCATATTGGCATGAGTCTGCACCAGTACAAAATTGTAAACAAGATTTTCTTATATTAAAAGAAGACAAGAGTAAGTGGTTTTTGTGCCGCATTGGGTTTCCACCTTAAATCATGGTGTTCATTTGTGTTTCTTATGTGTGATGGTCTGTTCTGTTTTTATTGCACTTGGTTACTATTTGTATGGTTAATGAAGTTCTGATGTACTAATTAAAGATCAACATATGATGAATTAACTGAATCATAAGTTTGTTGAACATACGCTAGTTTCCTTAAACACAGTTCCATGTACACACGAGTTCCATTAACTGAAGTAGCGTATATAAATCTGATTATTGAAATGAAAAGTTATTGACTTGCTAATACTGATTCACCCCACCCCCTCCTCTCAGTATTATTTCCAACATCCACATGAATGAGTATTACGATGGTGGCTAACTCCTTAAGGATCTCAAGTTGACTCTTCTTCCCCTAATTGGCTTTCCTTGCTTCCTCTTGATCCATAATCATTACCTTTGAGCATCTTATTACATTTATCCATGCTTGTTCCAACACATTTACTATTAAAGTAGTTGATTTTAATAAGTATCTTCCATTATTAAGATATTTGGTCCCCCTACTTTTGGAAATCCCCATACCTGGAATCCATTATAGAAATTCCACATTAATTTTCTTAATAAAAGCCTACCCTCATATTTTATAAATGGGCTTCCAATTCTATCCATTTCCTCATATTTTATAAATGGGCTTCCAATTCTATCTATTTCCTCTTTGACAATTCCTACACTCGTAACGATTTTTGGTGTATCCATAACCTTCTCCTCAATCCGTCGATGAATATAACTACTTTTCTTAGTTTTTTTTAAGTTCTTACACATTATAGGAAACTACACTACATCTAAATATACGTACCCCTTAAGTTAAAGCTCAACCAATAAATGAAGCACCTAATCTACAATACTCACTATAAAACAAACATCAACTTGTCTGTTCTTCTAAGGGATGAATTAACCATGTTGAAAAATATAGATTCCTTTTAAGAATAAGGTAGTGAATCCCTAATGCCTCAAGAATTACATATCAAATGCTTTGCATATTGGTCGGAAATGGAGTAACCAGCATCCATTAATATGTGTATTTTGGATGTACACAAACTCAACTCTTTCCCTTTCCTCTTTAACTCTTTACGCAAAATTGTCAGTTTAAAAATACATAAAACATCACACTTCTACTAGCAATTTTTAATATATAAAATTAAAAACATGCGTAAATTAACCTTTAAAATTATATAATTCCGAGGTATTAAGTAAATCCCACAACTAAGAGTGTAACCTACAGGGATTGTGAGCTTTCAAACGTTTTCCCTTATTATATAGGTAACCTATATCATATACAAAGCAATAATAATAACCAACTTTATTGATCTCGTAGACCATGAAAGTTGACTGAAGGTAATAATTACCATGTCGTTATAACCAACATTATTGATGCTATATAATTTCGGAGAAGGTTGATTAAAAATGTAATGAATGCAGGTAACGTCAAAATCATATGAATGATTAATGATTTTAAAATTGCCGTTGTTGGTGGGAAAAAGAGAGTTGAAGATGGTGACCTTGAAGATGGTATCCAAGCTGTCTTTTAAGGTGTGGTATATCGGCAAGAAGATATCTTGAAATATAAATGATATTTGGATTGTGTTATTAATGTGGAATTGAATTATCTAAATTAATATAAATATTTAAATTTATGGTATAGACACAAAATATGTATATTTATTTCATAGTTAATTAGGGTGATATGAGTGTTTATTTGTAAAATTTTAATTTAAATTATGAGTAATTACTATATTGACCATATAAATTTATTATTTACTAGCTATTTTATAGTATACACAAATTAATGATTAAGATCTATCTTCAATGTAGTTATATTTATTTATTTATTTTTTTTCTGAAAAATTAAATTGATTAATTAATAAAAATGTCACATAAACAAGTTTTATAAGAAGTGATTTATCAGTGTTTTGGGCATGTGGTATTCATAACTCATGGTATTGTAACAAAACCTATCTACACATTCAAAATCTCCATAATAAAGTGGGAGTAAATCTCCCTAATTCATAATCATGTTTCATACATTCTTTTAATCTAGATATATTTAACTTGAAATTTTTTATTATTTATTAATAATAAAATTAATTTAAAATGAAGTTATAATTTAGTGAGTTTGTATGACTTTTTTAATGTTAACAATGTGAGATATATCATATAGTAAGTGTTTCATGTTTATATAGATTGATGTCTATGGGCATATACCAACAATTTAATTTGTATAGCTATCTCAATTATATATATTAATAAAATAACAATGATATTATAAGAAATAGATATATTTAATTAAAAGATATTAATTTTTAATTAATTGTAATTTTATTAAAAAAAATTGTTTAATTCAATTTATACATGTAATTTTTTTTTTAAATTGAAATTCTTGTGGTATAAACTCTATTCAAATCATTTATGTTTAAAAATATTGATATCAAAATATTGAGTTTCCATTTTTATTTTGATATAGAAATGTCACACTTCTTTATGAATGCAACAAAAGGCTCTCAACATAGATTCTATGAGGGTGCGTAGGTTGCCTTCCTAACATAAAATTAAAAAAAAAAAACAAAAAGTTGTAAATGCATTCATGGTTGACGTATATAAATAACGCTTACTATATTAGGTAGATTTGGATTGTTAGTTGGTTGAGTTGTTAAGATAATTTCTCAACAACCAATCTTCTTGTTTTGGAATTGGTTGGATGTCACCAACACCATAAATATGTGACGTATTTGTGTCATTTGGCGTAATATAAATTTTTCCTTTGCATATGCATATCTCTATTTTTTCTACTTTGTACCAGAGCTCGAAGATTTAGGTTTAGTCCTTTTAGGAAAGCCCAGAGAAATGTGAGAGGAAATAACTTTATTTATTTATTTAGGCACTCATGAGCTTACCATTGTTGCGGTTGAAGTAGTTGCTCAGTTTCTGCTTAGTTACTGATCCTTCAAATTTCTTCTTTCAAAATGCAATAAATCAAGTCTAAGGCATGTTAGTAGAAGATGGATTAATACTTAGCATTTTCGATGAGCTCAAAGGCCTAGTCTTGGAGGCACTCTTAGTTCACTTCACTGTCTATTGTCGTTGGCCCCTTTGTTTCTCAAAGGCTTCACACTAGAATCTTGAGGAATTGTTGATGCCCCTTTGATCAAAACTATGTTAGGGAATAAATCTTTCTCTCATTGCTCTTGTTCTCTATGAATGAGTTTGTACAACCTCGTATTGCAGCAGATCCTGTTCAATTTTCTAGAAATCCAATCTACCTCTTAGTCTCTTTGAAGCTATCAGTGACATATGTTGTATCTAACTTATATTTGGGGCAAAACCAATTATTCAAAAATGTTGAATAATTCAAATTAGTGGTTCTTGATGCTTGGAAACACTTGACCACATCACTAATTTAATTGTGTTTATACCATTATGGTTTGTTCTTCTTGGCACTTGTAAACCCGTCAACAATGAATATAGGTTACATTTTCAGATCCATGTGTGTGAAACATGTCAATTTGTTGGATCCGCTTTTGAACACATTCAGTAACAAGACCTCCATCCTAGAAAGTAACCGATAGTCAAAAGCGGAATATGCAACATATGGTAGAAGGTCCATAGAGGGTCAATACTTGATAACTCTTATCGTGGGAGTCCCAAAGAGCCGAGTTGTCAATATTTTTGATTTTGCAAAGTTCATCAATGATGGTTAGAGGCAAGCATGTTCCATATGGAGTTCAAGTGACATCTCAAAGAATTGGAGATGAAGAAATAGAGATGTTTGCAAGATTCCAAAGTAGACGTGAGCTTTGATGAAGATGAGTGAGATAAAGACCAATTATGTTGTTGTACTATGTGTTCTTTATATTGTAATTTCATATATATGTAATAATGTGAGATGTAAATGGAGTATTTGGAAATAATGCTTACAATAGTAGGTAGATTTGGTTTTTTAGTTGGTTGATTTCTTGAGATAATTTCTCAACAACCAATCTTCTTGTTTCATAATCAATTAATTTCTCAACAACTAATCTTCTTGTTTCATAATCAATTGGATCTCTCAAGCACCATAAATATGTGATGTATTTATGTAATTTGGTATAATAGAAATTTTCCTTTGTGCCTAAATATCTCTATCTTTTCTACTTATAGGGGTGCTTCCAACTTCCTTTTGAGGAAAAAATTTCTCTTATATATCCATGGATTATCCAGTCAAAAAATTCAAGAAAAGGTTGTAAATGTATTCATGGTTGATGTATAGGGTCACTTCCAACTTCTTATTGTTGAGTAGAGCGTTATTCTTATTTCTCCATGGATTATCCAATCAATAGATTGATCCTTCTTCATGTAGACTATGCTTCTATCTCCATGTCAATTCATTAGACTTGTTACACTACACAAGCGTGAAATCTTGGAGTCTCTAGCATTCTTTTATCAATTTGTCTTTCTAATATTTATTTTAAACGGTTTATGAGATTGTTTAATTAAGAAGTTTGAAATTACTCATACTATACAACATTAGAGGAGTGAACAAACAAAGCATTCCTTGCATATTAAATCAATTCTTTGTAATGATGCATTGCCTTTTGAAGTTCCTAAATGTTTAGTCAATATATAACTAATAATTTTTCTTGGACTTGCCAAAGAATTTTAACTAAATCCTTCTTCGTTTGGAAAAGAGGTTAGTTGAGTGTGAGAGTATCTTATTAGAGAAACTATAGTATGAAATTATCATTAGATAAATTTTGAGATCTAAAATGGGTCTCCTAAGGAATATTATAAAATAATAATGCAAATAATAAAATAAAATAAAATTAGATTACAACATCAAATTTTAGATGCAAAAAAAAAACTATTTTTTCAACTCATATTTACAATGTATCCCCATACAATTGTACTAGAATTTCAAGAGAAAGCATTCATTGTATGCAAAATCTAATCCTCCATCCAAGGACTACCTAGGTGGCATACTTTTGATGGACTTTGCTACATGGAAAATGAGAAATACATGAAAAAAATTGATTGCAATCATGTTTTTAATGTATTTCTCTCTTTTTTTTTGTGTCCTAGGTTCCACGGAAAGTATTGAAAGTATAAAAAATGGGTACTCATTTGATGATGAATTAAATTTTGCATCTAATGAGTGTTTGAGTAAAACCGCAAGGAGATAACTTGAAAATGCTTGTTGAAAATTTTGTTTTTTTATTTTTAATATTTTCATTTTTTTACTAAAAAAATAGTGAATCATCCCCCAAGGTTGACAACGTCATCTTGAACCCTATTGTTTCTTATAAAGTGATTTTTGTTTTACATTATTGTTTTGAGACCTATTTTAGACCTCAAAATTTCTCTAATGGAAACATCCAATTGTATCACCTAATAGGAAATGATGAAACACACAATTCTATCACTGCTATAGTATAGGTTTGAGACCAAATTCAAGAGTGCAGTGATGTGATGTATATGACGTGTAATTTCTTTTGGATGCTAATAAACTTGGATAAGGCTTGTTGGATTAAAATTGAACCTCATTAATATGAGAACAAGCCAAGCTTAACTTCATTCCCCTAACTTACAATACTATATACAAAAGCATCAAGGGTGAAACTAGTGAAGAATAGAGCATACCAATCCAAAAGCAAAAGAAGTGATTACAAACAAAGTGTTGCTTTGTCTAGAGAATTGAAATTAATATTTGTTAAAGCAAAAACAAATCATGCTTACTGTTGATACTTCTAAAAACCATGGCGTATAAAATAATTCAAGGTCTCCTCAAAGGTGAAAAATAAGGCATCTCAAAAGGATGGCAACACAAATTTCCACTACATATAAAGAACCAATCTTGAAGACTATATTAAGAACCAATCTTGAAGACTATAATTTTTTATATTATACAATCCTCAAAGGATAAAACAAAATTCAAAGAGATAGAAACAATAAATTTTTGTTAAGATATAAAAATGAAAGAGGTTATAGAAATAATAGACAAAGGAAAACTATGACGATGACTAAACATTTTCCCCACTGCAAAAATCAACTAGTATATATATTTTTAAAACAAATCTAATATTGAAATCCACCCTCTTGCTCTAATATCATTAACTAATTATTATTAGTATTTACAAAATATCATTTTAATGAAATAAGAGGTTGAGAAATGCAATATTCAAATAAAAGTGAAAAACAAAACTACAAACCAAAGGCGAGATACCAACCAATTAAGTATTTTTTCATAATATGTAAAAGGAATTGGAGGAGCATAAAAAATTTCCTACACTAAGATATCAAACAAGAATATGCAAAAAAAATTGAAATTGAGAAACTGAAAAATTTATGAAATGAAGAACTAGCTAACAACAACAAGATAAGATATCCTAGAGTAAAAAAACCAAATACTCTTAATTACATTTCAAAATAAATCCATAAAACATTTATGTTTTTTTTCGTGAATAGAGAAAATCATCAATAGATTATTTTGTACCATTTCTCATTGTTAAAACGATTTCATTCGCAATTGCTAAAATAATTCATTGCACAATTACCTAAGTATGTCCTACATCATTGTTGAAATATTCCTTTCACAATGATTAAAATATTCTCTCCCAAATTGTTGAAATATTCAGTGCACAATTACTAAATATTCTCTCCACAATTGTTTGAAATTGGTCTCTACATAACTGTTGAAATTATTCTTTGTACTTAAATATTTAATGTACAACTGCTAAATATTCTTTACCAAATTGCTAAATATTTTCTTCAAAATAGCTCAAATATTTCTTTATACATCTTGTAAAATCCTCTTCAAAGTTGAAATATTCTCAGCACCACATTGTTGAGATATTTTCTTCACAACGGGAATATTCTTAGCACAATATTGCTGAAATATGTTGAAATATACCTCTCATAGATGTTGTAGACATGTTTTTTTTATTTTTTAGACAACTATTGAAATTCTTAGTAGAAGTTTTTTTTAGCAATATAATGTTATAATCACTACAAAGATTTGTAGCAATGTAGTATTCCTCTCATCATTCAAGAAAAATTCTACAACATTGTAATGATTCCAATAAGACTACAAAAATTATCTCTAGTTATATTCCTTATCTCTAGTTATATTCCTTATGGTCCTACATAAATTCTCTACAACATTGCAAGGTTCTCAACAAAAACATGGAAATTATTCACAACATTTTAAGGTGTATGACACAATTCCTCAATATAAAAATATAATTTAAAATATTATCATAATTAAATTTAAGGGACTAACGTAAAAGACTAATTTAGTTTAGGATAAAAACATATGATTAGATAATAAGTGAGAAAATTAATAATTATTAACAAAAATGACTATTATCTTCAAATAATAAAAATATGACAAAATAACAAGTACAACAAGTATATGAATTAGACATTTATATTAGTAATTTTTAATTGTGTCACTAGAGAAATGGAAAATTGCAATTTTGATACTGAAGTGTTAAATTTCATAGTTACATTTCATACAGGGGTCTATGAATCCATCTACAATGCATATATATATATATGATTTAAAAAAATCCCATCCCTAGGTATTATTTAACTATTGAAGTCACGCCATAGTTCCTTGATTTTGCAGAGCTCAAACAAGCTTAGAGATTACTCTTGGAGTTTCTCTCCCGAGCAAACTGATTTTCAAGTGGAGGTTCCTCGAATGAGAGATAGATCCAAACTAATAAAGAATTTGTGTGTGCTCTTGACCAACACATTCTAGTCTCAAAACCAAATAATTCATTATGCCAGATAGAGAAATCTTGCCCCATATCCCATGGCCATAATTGATGTAGGTACTAATTCCCCTCTAAGCCGCATTTGATGGTTTCAACTGGTTTTGATGCCCCACGCCACAATGTCAGCCAAGACGTAAGAAAACCACACCTCATCCTCTTTTAACGCTCTCTCCTCATTGTCCAAGGCATGTGAATGACCTCCTCCATGCAATCCATGTGCAGTATTAAACCATGTGCAGTATTAAACACTGCTCGCGAGGAGTGGGGTATGATTTCGAATGAATCTTCATTGCATTGGTGTGGCGCATCGAGGCCCCTCTAGTTTCTTGATCTAATGCACCACCAACTGTCCCCCAAAATGATCACCCCCATCATGGAACAATTAATTAATAATAAGAGTTTCCCATACCATTATTGAAGTTTGCAATTTTGGAGTTGGAATGAGAGTTTAGTTGGATTTATGGGTTTACATGCATTTTAACTACCTATTATTGCAAAAGTCAAGCATGTCTTAGTTCTATGGTTTCTAATTTTATTTGTCTAAGGGATCGAAAGGGATTTTTATTTTATTTTGCTAAGGGATCGATAAAAAATTAATGTAGAGTAGAGTTGGTTTTGTAGGATTGGGCAAAGAGTTACATGCTTCTATGATTTTATATGAAGCTACATAATAATATGAAGCTTAAGATCTATATTGTCAATTCATTTGGTCTAAATGCATTGAGAAATTAAAATATTTTCAGCTCCAATGATTCCTTTTGTCTAAATGCATTTAGAAATTGAAATATTTTCAACTGCACTTCATGAAGGCATAACTAGTATCTCCAGAATGCACTTTAATGGTACCTCACGTAATCCAAGTCCTGCACATAATTTCCATAATCAATTTATGTCTCCAATGCCTCAGCCAAACCATGACAGAGTAATTTTTTTTCTTCAGCCTACTATGGTTTACAGGCCCACGCACATGAATGGTATCTCCCATAATCCAAGTCCTACACATAATTTCGGAAATCAATCTCTATCCCCAATACCTCAGCCAAACCTTCATGAAGTGATTTTGTTCTGTTCAGTCTACGGTAGTTTACAGACCTTATTCCCTTTGGATTACGGGGACTTCATGGATGTTCCCGAGAGTATATCTCTTCACAAGAAAAACATTCTTGACTGTATTAGAATAAACATGAACTGAGTCAATGATGCAGCCATAATCATATAGATCCTTGTAGAAATGCCACACAAATCGGGGTTTTAACTGTTCTCTTACTAGCCCTAAATAACTGATTCTAAATGTTTTCATTGATCTTTTTAATAATAAAAAATTATGAAAATGTTACCTGTAAAAAAGTCTATGTTCTTAATTCTATATCTGAACTTTAAAGTTAGAATCATAATTGAACTTTTGCAAAAGTAAATTTAAAGTAGTTTTATAGACACGTGACACTATTTTCTTCAGTGATTAAGCATAAGGGTTGATCCCTTTTTATGATGTATGCCCTTTGATTTCCGAGATGGAAGCATTGTTATCGACTGTTAGGCTTACTATGATGTGTTACTTTGCTCATGAGGCTTATGTGATAATTGTTCAAGAAGCACACTTTATCTAAAAATAGATTAGAGTAGCTTGATCTTAACCAACTCTTAAGTGTGCAAATATCCTAACAATAATGTCTATTCATTAATGCTCAATCATATACTATCTAAATTCATATTTTTTCAGATAGGTGTTGTTTGAACATTGGACCTTCAAAACTCAAATCCCTAAATAAAAATAGCTCTGAATATGTGGGAACCATACGGAGTCAAAGTTGCCCCATGCACATAACTACAACTAAAACATCTTTTGCTTGTTGAAGAATTTTAAATTGCTGCAATCTCCCACTTTCATTTTTTGCTGCATTAACCTTCCTACTTATTTGATCTTTCCAGATATATTTTCTTGGTCGATCATTCCATATTTTAACAATAAAATATTGATTCTTTTCCTTTGTTATCTTCAAAATTTCATCACATTTATCATGATTTACATTGTCGTAAGACTTTGTTTTCTTCTAACAGATTTATTTCAAACCTTCAAAAAAACGTTTTTAATCTAGTCTTGATCAAACAAAGTTGGTGGAGTTTGCACATGTACAATATTTTTGTCAAAGATCTATTCAGAACGAAAATCAGGAAAATTCCTTCGTACATAATGTAAATGTAGAGCCTCAATTAATGTCCTAAGACACTTGATGCTTATATTTTCCCTTCTCAAGTTGTTTTCATCTCTTGATGTCAGTGTAGAAATATTAGGTGGTTTTGGAAAGAACTTCCAGCACACATTTTTCATATCTGTCTCCCCAAAGAGACTTGTCAAATTTCCAATTGCCAACACCAAACTCAATCCCATAATGAAAAGCCCTGGGTTCAGTACCTGGAATCAGAATGTAGCCCAGATATAGAATTATGTCATTTCATATCTGATGCCTCAAGCTTATCATCTTCTTTACCTAAAACTGACATAGGTTTTATTAGTTGCATAATTTTCAACTGCTGCCATCTCCCCATTTTCATTTTTTACTCCAACCTTCTTGCTTGATCTTTCCAAAAAAAAAAAAATTGGTGAATATTTCCATATTTTAACAATAAAGTTTTGATTCTTTTCCTTTGTTATCTTCAAAATTTCATAACTTTTATCATGATTTACATTGTCATAAGACTGTGCTTTCTCCAATGGGATTTGTTTCAAATATTAAAAAAAATTGTTTTGATGTGTACAATATTTTTGTCAAATATCTATTCAGAATAAAAATGAGGACAATTCCTTCTTACATGATGTAAACACAAAGCCTCATTTAATGTCCTAACACACTTGATGCTTATTTTGTCCCTTAAGTAGACATGGTGTAAGGCTCTCATATATAATTTATTTTCAAAGCATCCTAGTAACCAGACAATTAGCCCCCTTAGGTTAACTACATATCTCTCATTATCTAGTACGTGCAAGAACATTTTCAACAATTCCTGAATTTCATCTTCCATTATCCATATAGGCAAGATCAAACATTCCCTTATTGGTCAGGCTATAACTGATATACTATCTCATGCATCCACAATAACTGCATCATGGGTGCATACCACTTCCCACATCAATTCAATGACAAAACATGATTATCCATTTTCCTAGACTACATTTCACTTTGGTGCTTTTTGTAGAGCCCTATGAATAGGTCCTTAATTTATGAATCCCATATCTACACGAGTATTGGCTCCACCCTTTGTTGATGTCCTAAACTGGAAAGATCATGTAAACACAGAGGCCCATTTAATGTCATAACACACTTGATGCTTATTTTTTCCCTTAAGTATACATGGTGTAAGGGACTATATAATGTATTTTCAAATCATCCTTATAACCACACAAGAAACCCCCTTAGGTTAAATACATATCTCTCACTATCTAGTATCTACAAGAACATTTCAACAATTATTGGACTTCATCTTCCACTTTCCATATAGGTAAGATCAAATATTGCCTTGTTGGTGATGCTATAACTGATAGACTATCACATGCATCCATAGTGACTTCATCATGGGCGCATACAACTTCCCACATCAATTCAACCACAACACACAAATATCCATTGTCTTAGACTACATTTCATTTTGACACTTTTTGTAGAGCCCTATGAATAGGTCCCTAATCTATGAATCCCACATATTCACCAGTCTTAGCTCCACCCTCTATTAATGTCGTAAACTAAAAATATCATGTGAATGCAGAGCCTTATTTAATTTCGTAACACACTTTATGATTATTTTTCCCTTAAGTAGACATGGTGTAATGGTACATATAATGCATTTTCAAATCATCCTAGTAACCACAAAGGTAAACACCTTATGTTAACTACATATCTCTCACTATCTAGCATCTGCATGAACCTTTTCAACAATTCCTAGACGTCATCTTCCACTAGCTATATAATCAATATCAGACATTGACTTGTGCTTAGACTATAATTGATAGACTATTTCATGCATCCACAGTAACCGCATCAAGGGTGCATACCACTTCCCACATCAATTCAACCACAACAAACAAATATCCATTGTCCGAGAGTACATTTCGCTTTGGTGCTTTTTGTAGAGCCCTATGAATAGGTCTGTAATATATGAATCCCACATCTACACCAAACTTGGCTCCACCCTCTGTTGATGTTAGTGTAGAAATATTAGGTGGTTCTGGAAGTAATTTCCAGCACACATTTGTCATGTCTATGTCTCTCCACACAACCTTGTCAGATTTCCAATTGCCAACACCAAAACGCAATTCCATAATGAAAAACCCTGGGTTCCATACCTAGAATCAGAATGTAGCCTGGATATAGCATTATGTTATTTCATATCCAATGCCCCAAGTTTATCATCTTATTTATATATGTTAGAGTCAATATTTGCATACTGCCATCAGTGATCAAAAATCCTCTTTTCATATCATTTTAAGGGTCCCACTTAGAAATTTTTTATCATTCCAATAGGTCATGTAAAAAATTAGTCGCTGATGGTAGTCCTAGTTCAAAAACATCACTCTTCCCTAAATTTGATTACTTGCTGGCATAGTTTTATATCTTGTTTATTGTACATCATTCATAAAGTTATTTTTATCATGCCATTTGTATCAATCATGACAGTCATTTTCATCATGGTTATAACCAATAAAAGTCTCCATTAGGTCTTAGGGTTTCCAAGGTCCACTAAAACACCATCTCCTACATAAAAGATGAACAAGTGAGGGAGTAAGAATAAACAAGATTTCATTAGAAAAATAGTTTGTAATTTGAATATTCAAGCAAAAATGTAATTTTATGGTGTTAATATGTAATAGTTCTCATGGTTCCAAGTGTTGTAAATTCAAAGTTCCATCATCCAAAAGGAAGAGTTTCAAAGTCATTATGTTTCCAAATCCTCCAAGAAGATCAAATAAGAAGATCATGTCCAAAGGTAAATTGTAAAAGACAAGTCAAGTTTGAGAAAGAAAAAGTGGGTCCCAAGATTAATTTTGAAAATATGAACAAGGTATAAAGGCCATAAAAGACCAAGGGGAGGCTCATTTTCACTCTTATCCATCAATATCTCATTCACCTACACTACATATACCTCCCTTGATCTTTTCCCATGCCCATTCCTCTCATTTCCCTCTCCTAGGGTTTTGAGGGCATTTTTCTTGGTTTCATGACCTTCATGGTTAAATCATCAACAAAATTTGTATCCTAATGCTCTTACACATTCCCCTATCCTTAATATAACTTCCTAAACAATTTCCATCATTGCTATCCCTCAAAATCATAATTGTTCTACAAACCCTAGCCTATTGCTACGCTTTTGACACTTTTCTAGACTAGGTCTATGTTTTGCACTTTTGGACCCCTTCCCCTCACTCAATGCTTGAAATTATAGATTCCCCTACTTCCTAACATACCTCCCTACCTCCCAAAAAGTTTCCTAAGAATTTAGAAGCCCCCTATCCCCTTAATTTCCCTTCATTCCTATAAATTTCTACAAATCCCTTGTTTTCCCTTCACTAAACCCTAATTTCCTCTCCCATTGAGCTATGGTTTGCTATGGAAGCAGAGATATCTAGGTAGAGGAGGAATAAGGGATATCAGCAGGGATGAGGCAATTTCATATCATCAAAATCATGCCTTCATCATTTTTCAAGAAGTCATTCCAAGGGATAGGTCATTCACCACACATAAGGGTAGATTTTTCTTCAAACTATGTTTCTGACCAAGAAAAGATGAATTTGACAAAAATGAGAGAAGTTTGTGTCCATCGTATAACAAGGAAGAAAAAACTCCTTCATGTTTTACACAGGTGTCATGGTTTTGCCGAAATGTCAAAAATATAGGTGCCATAGGAGAGTTGTTGCACTTGTGGAGTGACCTTAGGAAAATCTATGTTTTTGGGTTCAAATCAACTCCAAATGGGAAACTAAAGGCGGATATAGAGGTTAGAATCGACAATATTTCCAACGAGCTATCCCAAGCTTAATTTTGACACCGGGAATGCTTCCAAAATGGCCCTGTAAAACATTTTGCGCATAGGCTTCTTGTGTTGTGCATAGGACAATTTTCTATTAAATTTTCACTTTACTGTGCCATGACTATAACTTTTGTGTTTTCTCTCATGGATGATGTTTTTACTGATGTAAATGGTGACTAGGTATGTAAATAAGATGAATATTAGTTACTATAGGGTAGATTCATTTGATCAAAAGTTATCTTGAACTTAAATGAATCAATTTCCTCCCTTTTAGAAGCAAGTCGTTAAGGTTGCTTAGATTCCAGTTTCTTGTTCAGCTTTTGATGGATTAGCTCCTCATCTTAGGGATTCTACCCCTGAGGATGGGAGGAGGTTGAATTGTGGTCTATATCTTCTTTTCTTTCTCATTTAAAAAGGTTGGATTCAATGGAATTACTTAGGCTTTGATAGACATCATTTTGTACTAGTTACAGTAGGAGATTAATGAAAAATTGCAACTACTTCTTTGGGATCCATGTGGTATGATTCTTAGTTCAGTTTTTCTTATGTTTTCATGTGTTAAAATGTATTCTTGACTCCATTTCATCATTTCATACTCTTTATGTGAATGTATACAAGTCTGAAAGGTAGAACCCATAACTTTTATGCTCTGTTTTGGGTAGACATTTCATAGTCTGTGTTTTCTTTAGTTTAGGAAGAATCCATGAGGTTTACATGCTCTTCCTATCTCCTCACCTATCTTTCACCTGATCCATCAAACCCTAAGATTATAATCGTTGTGCCTACCTTGCCCCATCGAACACCCTCTAGTTTTGACCTAATTTCCTTGCCCTAACTGTTTGGCTCCTCTCAATCCAACAAAACCCTTCAAAATCAAATCAAACCTTGTGCTACTATACCTAGCCTAATATCAATTTCTAGATCCAGTCAATTTGGCTGAGATCCTTACACAGAGAGCCCTCTCCTGGCCTACTAGGGCTAGCTACTTGGCTAAGTGTGGTATGTGGTTACCCTGACATTGCCTTCCTTTGGCCTAAGGTTCAATCCATGTGCTAACAATATACACACATCCAGGAGGAACTTGGAACAAAATGAAAATTCACTATAAGTAGTTGAAGTTGAGCTGCCACATGAGAGTACCACTGAGATTATATTTATTTATGGCTATGATTTTATTGATAAATATTTTCATGATAAACGTTCAAAGGACTCAAATTGTAAGACAAGGTTAACACAAGAAACTAAGCTTCATAAGAACCCTAAAAACATTTAGGAAAAGAACAAAAAATTTATTGTTAAAATCTGGAAAGATCAAGTAAGCAGGAAGGTTACAGAAAAAAATGAAAGCGGGAGATGGAAGTAGTTTAAAATTTCGCAACCAGAAAAAGATGTTTCATTTGTAGGTATATGCATGAGGCAACTTCAACTCTGTAGGGTGCCCACGAATTGAAGAATAGAAACTACTAGCACAACTGATCTATAAAACTCTTTATTGTTATCTTGTAATTGATAATTATTAATCATAAGACTATATATTTGTAAGAATATAAACTGCTAGCACAATGGACATTGATTTCTTGTGAAACGATGTTGGAGATGAATTTAGTGGCACAAGAGCAGTCATAACACGAGAATATTCTTGACAATATAGATAGAGCTTCCCTGTGATGTGCTAACAAGCTTGAAGGCCATGGCCAACTTCTTCCTCTACTTCCAAAAAATATTTCGCTTTTGCTCCTCCCCATAGTTTTCTAGTTGGAGTTTGTTTTATAAATTGCAGAAGGAAATTGGTTGTAAGAAGAGTCTTATCTCTAGGTTGCTTCATTAGACTTCTCATTGAAGTGCTGGATGTGATATTAGTTTGTGGTAGGCTACAAGCTTTTGAAAAATCTCTTTATTTTTAATGAGCCCACATTTCTTAATCTGAATAGATTTCATGTATTCGAACTCCTAATGTTGTTGAAGATCCTAAAAAAAGAGTTTCATGCATTTATTCCTGTCACTGAGTCCTACAGAGTTTGGCCCTAATTTGTACACCTTTGGCTTTTGTACCATTAGTGTTTCTCATGACATGCCTCGATCATGGTGCTTGTTTTGCATTTCAAGATAAAACGGAATTTCTTTTAAAACCAATCCAACCAAGGGTAGGTATTATCATTATTAAAAATACATTTATTATTATTGTTAGGAGTCATATTATTCAAATTATTACATATGTTAAGAGAATTATTAGTTTTCTCATTATAATTATTACTGTTAGAGGTATTATTAGACAAATTATTATTAATGAGGGGTTTATATTAATTAAATTATAATTAGTAAGAGAGTTATAATTGGAGAGGATATTATTAAAGTCTGATAAATGAACGGGTGCAAGATAATTGGGGACTTACGGAAACATGATTAGGATTAGAAGGCGAGGAGATATTATTATAATCAATAATATTGTTAGGGTTATTTTTAGTAAAAAAACTAGTAGTGATGAAAGAATAAAAATAGTAGAATAGCATGTGGGGAGGAGGGGGATTTTAGGCGGGATGGAAAGTGAGAAAAAATTGATAATCCAATGGTGGAGGAAGACAGGTTACAGGGGAAATTGTTCGTCGAGGTATCACTTGCAATTGTTTTGGATTGTAGATCACTGTGGTGTAGTGTCTGAGAGGAATTTGGATTCTCCACAGTGTTCATCTTTATATTGGTCGACGTTTCGAGTCTAGACCCAGACTCATCATCAAGACTGATCCACGGAGAAAAGAAGGAAAAGGGTTTTGATAAATAATGTAAAAGGATAAAAGACAGATTGGCCGACTCTATACCTGTTTATTGCAATTATTTTCATTTATTTATATTATTATATAAATCATTATCTGTCATTAATCATATTATTTAATGTTATTACTAATCATTATTAATATTATTATTTATATTTACTATTTATATTGTTATTTATATTATTATTATTAATATTGTATTTTTATTATTATTCATCTTTACTAATATTAATGTTATTAATTAATTATTTATATTTTTTAATCATTGTTAATATTTATTATTAATATTAATTATTCATATTATTATTTATATTATTTGTATTAGTCATTTATTGTTATTATTATTTAATCATTATAAATTATTTAACAATCATTGTTATATTATATATTCTTAATCATTATTTATATTATTATTATATTATTATTATATTAATATTATTTTATTAATTATGTATTATTATTATAAATATTATTATTCATATTATTATTTGTAATAATGTTATTAATCATTATTTGCATTATTATTATTAATCATTATTTATATTGTTATTAATCATTGTTGAGAACTATGTTATTATTCATGGGGGGTGAGCAAGGAGTTCCAATTTTTGCTGATTTCCAAGCCTCCATCCCTATTGAGGTTTCGCAGGTGCTTTATGATTTTAATAGCTTCTCTAACCTTTCGCTTGAAATGGTGATCTTCATTGGCAATGGCCTTGGCGTCTTCAAGGCATATATGGTGATTGGTTTTACCAACATGCTCAGCCAAGGCTCAGGAGCGGGTTCTTTCGTTACGGATATCTGCACTATGCTCTTTGAGCCTAATCCTCATCCTCGCGGACCTACCCATTTCTCCTATATACGGATCCCCACAAGAGCAATTGATGATATACACCCCTTTCTGCTGAAGTTGTTCTTGGTTGTCCTTAACATAATTCATTCTCCGTTTGATGGTAGACCAGGGTTTGAATGCAGTCTTTATGTTTTTGTTTTTGAGGATTTTAGCTATCTTGTCTATGACTCCTTGAATGTATGGAAGGTATGTTAATTAAACTATGACCTAAAACCCTCGTAGATCTATATGTTATATAGAAAGGATCCCTAGTTAGTTATAACAGAATGCACCTTGGTGATAGAAGAGAGGGCTACTATGGAGGTATGTGTGGTGGTGGCTTTAGCAAAAATTTTGGGGATTTTCCAAGTTTCCCAAACCCTTTTGGTGGATTGCGCTTATTTTGTGGAGGAGGCTTTGCCAGAGGGATAGGCAAATGAAGCTTTGTTGATGGAATTCTTTGGACAAGATCCATTTAACAATTCGAGCAATACTCTACTTGGTTTCAGCAACCTTTTTGGGTTGATTAGGGGGAATATGGGCATGTTGGATGATGAGCAATTTTGTCACCCTTCCAATGAGGATTTTATTGAACAGATGTCCTTCAATCTAGCATGGCCACAAGGATGATGTGGACGTGCAGTTGAGGAGCTTCCTGATGAAAATGAAGCTCTAGCATATGAATCTAAACCTGCTAGCACAAATCCCATATTTGAACACCCAGATGAGGAGGCTGCTTTAGGTGATGTAGAGGATGAATCAAGAAATATCAGACAATGGTAGAAGTCATCTCAGACCCACCCTAATTTTACTTCGTAGCCATTCATGTCCATAGATCTCTTATTTCTGGGTCGAGAGGTGTCTATTGTACCTCTTCATCTAAAAGGACGGTTGGTCTAAATGGGGTGATGGAAATGAAACATCATGAGAAAGACATCTCTGCTAGTTTTGAGAATAGTGGTGTTTTTTAGTCCATGTCCTACAACCATATTTATATAAAATTAAATATACAAAATATGCAGAGGCGTCTATCTTACATTTTACAAAACCAAGTAGTGATAATCCACACTTCAAGCCCACATGAAGACCTAGAAAGGTATAAGTACTATTAATATGCATAAGTTTCTAATTTTCAACATGTGGATGGCATCTGAGCATAGTGGGAACCTCTGGAATGAAATCTCCTTGACAGGACACCAAGGATAAATAAGTATAGGTGAACATTTCTGTTAGCCTCAGCCATGAAGTAGGGCGTTGGAAAACAATGTGCTTCACAAGGGTAGAAACCTTTTAAGTTTGAACCAATGATCTGTAAGCTTATGAAACTACAGGATGATTCAAGGGGGTCATGTCAATTAGATAGCTACCCAGTACTCAAAGGAACGTTGAAAACTCCCGTAGGTTACTTAATTCATTTTGTGGTCATAGATCATTTGTAGAGGCTGGAAAGTCAACATGGAAGAGATAGTCAAAGTATTTTGTAGTTCCATTGTTCCTATCATCAACCACCCTCAATGACTGCTTTCTCTAGGTTCTACTTTCAATCATCATTAAATTGATACTTCTAAAAGAAAATACAGCAAGTGCCTTGAAAATCGCCCCAGGTGTGTCCTCAATAGTGAATACAATTCTTGTCTTGAAAGGTCTGTCAGTTCATAGAATTATTGGATCCCTGGATAATATCAAGAAGCGAGTAACATTGTAAAAATTATCTTAGATCCCATTTCAAAGAATATCAAGGCCATAAATCTCTACAACTCAAGCACTTGCAACATCCCTTGTATCTTTGTAATTATGGGTGGTTATAAACTTAGCAACACTTGCTATGTCATCCACATTTTCTAGTGCAACATCCAACTCGCTTAAATCCTTCTCGCATTGAGAAAGAGCCTAGGGATGACTCATAGGAAGAGAATAGTGGAGTTTCTCAAAAAATTGGTGACACGATGCATGTTTTCTATAAGAAACGTAATGTAGATGGTAGAGAGAATAATGTAGAGACTCTTCACAATTTGACTAAAGAGGAAGCTGCCAAATTCAATGAAACTTGGGAAACACATGCAACAATTTATCTTCCTGGATCAAGAAGTATATCAAGGATGGTGGAGGGCAATGCTAGTGGAACATCTAGTAGATCTCAGCTTAGCTTGCCCTCTAGTGAAGGTCATTCATATGCACAGACTAGAGTTAGGAAATATTAAGATCCTTTGTTGTTTAAGAGGTCACATGATTGTGTCTGTCAGGTCCTTTAGAGAATGGACACTAAGTTGGTGATTAGATAGAGCAACCAAGGAAACACCTAAGAAGAATACGAGATTTCACTTGTTCATTTCATGGTGCTCCTGTAGAAGATGATTATGCCAAATAGGTTTTGTATTAAATGCTATGTTGGTTTATGTTACTAGATATGTATGATATCACTTTTTTGGTATCCCAGGGTTGCCTCTAGTGATTAAGAAAGGCCATATCACACCGTTATCACTTGGAAGGTATGGTGTACTTCACTTCTATTAGATTTAATTGAAGTCTTGTCAAATTTTTCATTTATGTTGTCAATTGTTTCAATATTTTAGGGTTGAGTTTCGAGTTTTTGGGGCTAGTTTCGGTGGTGTGGTTGTGGAGAAAAAGATTCTTTTATGGAAGGTCATGGTTTTTATGAAATAAATATTACAACTCGTTAGATTTATTCACATCCCAAGATAATTGAACCTTTTTGTTTGACCGATATCTTGGAAAGACAAATTTTATGCGTTTTTGATTTGCTTACAGACATCTCTTTGAATAAATAGAAATGACCTTAAATGTTGCTATATATAAAACCTATGACCTTGTTTTTATCGTAGTTTCTTAAGATATAGACCTCCCAAACTGATTTGGTATGCTTTTATGGGCCATACATTATTTCTATGTATGCATTTTGAAAATTTGTTTACGTAATTTGAATTTTTGTTGCCTCGAAATACTACCTAAACCGGCTTTATCTATTCCAAAATCCTTTTTGTGATTAAGAATAATTGGAAATATCATTCTTTTCCCTCAATAATTTATATATATTTATGGAATTGAGAATTATAGTTGAGCATGTATTGTCATTGATGTCATTGGAAGATCAATATGGTGAAGGTCGTAGCATGAAGTAGTCACCATTTCATTTTGTCAATTTGGATATGAGAAGTTGTGATTGTAATTGCCGAGGAATCACTTATATCGACCTATTACACACCTCCCTCAATAAAGTGGAAACAAGTTTGGAGAGCCCTCGATTCAGGGGTATACATGAAAGATTTGGGATGAGGTTACCAAATGGTCAGTGATGTAGTGTGTAGCTACCTTTTCTCCCTTTTCTTATTATTTATTGGAGTCGAAGTAGGTGGTGTTGAGTCAATCTCTATATCTCTAGGTTTGCATTATATTTTTGGTACGAAAGCATAGTCAATTTCTAAGCATTCCTGCGATAGCTATAATAAAATCTTTAGTGTAAACTTGTTTACCCTATGCCATATAGTCAACCAATTACAATAGATGAAACAACCAAAATATAGATTTCAGTGCTCCTCAAAATCTTAGGCATGTGTGGAAAATTTAACATTTTTAGAGAAAATCCCAAACAACAAATTCACGGGAAAACCTTGCAACCCTGAATTTGACATATTTTCCTGCCACCCCAAATAGCAGTTTGATGGTGAAAGCTTACAACCCCAAACATATCTATCTTTCTTCCTGTCTCCTTCAAACAGAATACCTTAATCCACTTTGTGCTATGTTCATCAATCTTTGATATTTTCATCTGTAGATTTGGCTCCAACATTCCCTCAATCAATATTATCATAATTTGTTGAGGCATATTTGGTGGTTACAACCATTGTAACAAATTTGGCTACAAATTCTTTAGGAGGGGTATGATCAAACTTGTAAGTTGCACCATACTTGCAAGTTCAAGCTTTCATATAGAATGGACATGTAGCCTCATCGTGTCTTCTTGGGAAGCCTGCAAGAATCAACTTCAAAATTTGCTGAGAATGACCTGTATGAAGTTCTCCTAGGGGAGGATGGTCAAATTTATAGTTTACATCATAATTTGCAATTTTATTTCTTCCACCCACGTCCTTCCTAAATGAGCATTTCCTTCTTTACTTCCTAACTTCGTACACCTACCTATTCCTCCCAGGCATGCACATATTGAACTTGAATCAAATCAGTTATCATGTTTAGCCTGACTTAGTTTGGGATATGTGTAGTGATCGATCCCATCCGACCTTGATTTTCAGAGACATTTCCCTTTTTTTCTCATAATCCACTTCTAATTATTAGGTTTTTGGATGATAAAGAATTGAGTGAGGTGGAACATGTTCCCATATCCAAACCATCTCAAAATCTCCTGCACCTCAAGTTAGTGGTGTAGGAAGTGCACATGCCTTTACTATTGCTACATTATCATTAACAATAACACTATACACACTAAAACCTGAGGTTAGTCTGAGTAGCACTTAGTTGCTTCGATTCCTCTTTAGTGTGTATAGATGTTTCCTTGTAAATAAGTAAGTGTGGTGGGGTTATCTCGTAGGCCTGGACATGGATGGGAATTGTAGTGTTTGTATTTCCATGTGATCAGACATTAAATATAAACAATGGATTGACTACCTGAATATGACATTCGCACACACCCATCTAGATTTAGGTTTGATATTGACCTAGGCTTTACTAAGCTTGAGGATCTATCAAATGCATAGAAATCACTGAGTTCTGAAATATATAAAAAGGAGATATGCAACTTCAAGATTCATAAACTAACAAGTACATCTCAGACCCTGGTCTATATAGATTTGTGCTTGATGTAGGGGAAGTAGAGCATGAAAGGAATCCAGATTATTGACCCATTTATGGGAGCTGTTGGATCTATTAATCATGAGGAGCTAGGAATGAATTTTGGAACCAAATGGCAAGAAGAGAAACTACAAGAAGACTATGAAGCAATATTCCTATGCCTTTTGTAATGGGACTCTAACACCCAAAAAATGTGGCCACGTTGGTGTTTGGCTCTTTAAATATATTTATTTCAAGAAATTTAGGATATAATGATTGTAATCTATGTGTATAAGGGAAGAAGCCTACCTATATGTAACAAATATAGATATAATGTGCTCACAGCAGCCTTCATATGCATGTGGCATTAATCAATGGATAGAAACCATGGTTTAGAGCTGTGTGTTGCATTAAATATTAGGGGAGGATATAATAAATAAATATATCATGTTTATGATGCCACGGGTTATGTATTCATGTTCATTTATGATATGCCAAAATTAGGTATTGAATCTCTCTTGATTTCTCCAATTAGAATGTTGTGTGGAAGAATGTATTTCTTAGTTGCTAATAACACTTTTTTAGATCTTGGGAAGTATTATTGGACTTACCCGTGAGCTAGAATAGGGTGTGTAAATCTACACATGTTCATATCGTAGCTGTCTTCATTAGTTTTTGGGATCTATCCCTGTAGCAGCCAAAGGATCCACACCCATTTGGAGTAAGTTCTAGATTTGTCTAGTGTACAGTCAGAAAAAATACATCCGTTTTGATATAAGAGTAACCCCAAAAACATCCTGGAGGGGAATCCATTTGAACTCGGAAAGAAGAAGCATGAGGAATGTTGGACTTAGAATTATGTGAATGAATCACTGTGAAGACAAATCAGAATCGAAGCTCAATAGGATGAGTCAAAAGATGAACAAGATAATGTCAGAATAATTTTTAGAGATGTTGATCCCACATAAAGTTAACATCCTTAGGGTCATGTAAGTATCAAAATATTATCTCCTGATATGGATTTATCATTTTCTAGTTGATTTTATTAGTAGGAGTAATAAAGAATTTTCCACTACTACAAAACTTCTATGGATCCATGCATTTCCATAGAATTCACACATTGCTATAGAATTGATGCACTACTACAGAATTGCTAAGGACAAATGCATGGGAATGAATTGGGACTATCAAAGGGAGATTCAACATGCACTACCCTATGAGTTCATTGAGACAACTCAGGAGGAGGCGAAGTGCTTCAGCCTCCTTGGACTCTACCTGTACTTGGTTTGATGTTTGTGTTTGGTTTTCGACCATCAAGGGTTCATCATCTGATGTGTCAGTCCTTGGAACATTTTCTACTTGGGTCTTAATGGAAATATATTGCAATGTAATTTTCTTCTTTTTATACCAGAGCTTTAGGAATCTCTTTTTCACATTAATATTGACAGTACCCACAGATTCCACCCAAGGATATCCCAAAACAACATCCATGTTATCCATATCTGAAGTATAAAAGTCACAATGCAACACATACTTATCCATAGAAAGCTTCAAATCTTTATAAACTTGAACATCCCCATTATCGGCCTATGTGTTTTCAATGTGTTTCGTTGGAACTTGCAAATTTTTTGCCAAATTAACATTGATAAAATTATGCTTGCAACTAGCATTTATAGACACAATGATCTTCTCCTTATGAACCAATCCAGGAACCTACAATAAGGAGATACCAGTAGAAAATAACCCTTTCGGTTTCTTGGTTTCATTCTTTCCTGCAAAATAAAATCTTTGCTAGTTTTTTTGGTTTCCTCCTTTCTAGTATGAGACCATTTGTCCAAAAGTAGTTCTTCAATTTCGTCAGCACGACATAACTTCAGAATCTCACTGTCAAGTGATTTACACCATATAGTAGACGCATATTTCAAATAATACCCTATTTTGTCCTTCCAACACCTTGGGAAGTCAAACTTAAGATGTGCTATAAAATTTTCAATAGAAGGCCCGTTATTCTTCCTATAAAAAACTTACTGTTATAAGCCATGAGGAGGGTTTTTGAAAACAAATCGCTTACTTGGTGAAATTTTGAAATGGCCACAATTCAGTCAATATTTCTCAGAATCCCTTTTATGACCTATTTTCGGAAATGGAGCAACCATTCTGCATCTTCCCACGTGAAATAAATCTCGATCTAGGCACAAGAATTTCCTATTCACACTGCAATTGTCCTGCTGTCATAAAACATTGCTGAAAAAATAGCTAATTTTAAATCAACAATATCTCCCTCATCAGACTCTGATTCAACTGATTATTTTTTCTTTCAAATTGGGTATTTTTTCACAAATAATCCAAATATGCAATTAGATTATGCAGATTTTGCACCAGAACATATAGATCTGTGCCGCAAACCTGTTGCCCCAAAAAATGTCTGTAAAAACACTATTTTTAAATCAGTGAGATCAACTTCATCTAGACTCCGATTCGACTGATTTTTTTTTTTTTTAAATGGAGTATTTTGTCATGAAAAACCCAGATCTAAAATTAGATTTTTCATATTTTCCCCCAAATCATACAGATCTGATTTGCAAATTCGGCGCCCCGAAAAATGTCTACAACACCACTGGTTTTTAGACCAACGATATCTCCTTCATTCGGACTCTGATTTGGCCAATGCTTTTTTGAACTTGGTTATTTTTTCACAAAAATCCAGATCCGCAATTAGATTTTGCATATATTTCCCCAAATCACACAGATCTGAGCTACAAACTCACAGCCCAAGAAAGTTCCTCCAAAAAATTAAAACAAAATCTCCACTTTTGCCCAAGAAAGTGCTCTGATACCACTTGTTATAGATCTAACCCAGAAATATATGATAATAGAAATAAACCCAAGAATAAAAATATAGAAATAGATTGAAATGATTCACTTTATTAATCAAAACCTTAAGGTAGGGCAACACCATACATTCAATCCTTAAGGAAGGAGAACACTCCACAACTCATATGCCTGTTCATACAATAACTCCTTGACACCTCTCAATGGGGACTCTCTAGCCTCTATATAGGCCTCATACATATAATACCATGAGTCATTACCCGTTTCCTTGAATACCATCTATCTAATAGCATGGGCTTATTACATTATTGTTAGCTACTTGTGGTCCCTTACATGATGTGTGTTAACCACCTTATTTATTACTATGACCCATCCCATTATTACATTATTCCCCTAGGTACCTCCCTTTGTACCCCATATTATCCTCCCTAGGTATACTACAAAGGGGTTAGGTTTTCCTTTTGTTTTTTGTTATCTCCATTATTAATTCTATCATATTTATTTTGTAGAATATGTATATTATGGTTGCTTAAGTACACTACTTTTCTAGTCGTTTCACTCTGAGAGTGCCAATCTAGTTTTGTCGTTGTATTAGGGAATTATAGAACCATATCATGCATGAAAGGTTTATCTCTGGTTCAAAATTTACAAAATTATTAGAACTCATTCTCTCCTGAAATTTGGTTTCCACAAGATCAATTCTTGTGCAATTGTGGTAGCAAGGAAATAGGTAATGCATTGTTTCAACTTGAGTTTAGTGGAAGAATACTGGTGGGAGGTAGTATAGAAAGAAAATGAGTTCCTAATAGATTTAAATACCTTTCCCTCTTTATATTTAGGGACTCCACCAGCCCTTACCAACCCTAGGTTACATCTGGTTGCTACGTTAAAGTGAAGTTTAATCATCTCATCCTTAGCATATGATGAAGTTACATATGGTGTCACATGTAGGGATATGAAAGTAAGTAATGTCCAAACTATCCTTAAGGTTGGTAGTGCGCAAGAAGCACCCAAACAAGTGGTGTGAATATGAGAATGGAGCGGCTGCATGTTTTGGATGCTCTCAAAGCCATTAGTGGGAATTTAAAAACATTTCACTTCTGCTATGAAGCCCATGGCTATGGGTCCCTTGAAACCTGTAAGTAGTTCTTACGTAATCATGCTTGTAAATTTGTAATCCACAATCTGCGTGCATTTTGTAGGAAGTATAATAGATATATCGAATTATAAGTTTTATTTTCCAGTGTTCCTTAATTTAGGCCCTCCAATTGTATGGTTGCTAGTATTCAAATTTAATTAGATATGATAGATGTTATCTTCCATGCATTTGTGGAATGATTTAATAATTTCCTTACATAGATTCTACTTGTGGATATATAGGTAAATTTCTACACTTGCTCGTGAGTTCATATGTTAGTGTGTCACTCTCTTAGATCACTTTATAGTGTATCATGTGGATTGTGCACTAGGGACAATGTTTCATAGGGTAACTTGTCCCTAATTTTGGGTTGCATCCTTTGGATTTTCCCGTCCTTAGGGTTTGCAAGGTGAATTTCCCTATTTTGAATGAGACATCTCTAAGGATGTGTGGTCCTCTCCCACATTTTCTAAATTTTTCTTGCGATAAAATAGTATGTGTGGGAGACATCTTATGATGGTTCTGGGGACTTATCTCAGAACCTCTAGATGGTTCTTGCGAAAAACAAGGAGTTTTGGGAAATCCGTTGGGATGCTTTTGAGGACATTGAATACGCACTATAAAAAATAGTGCACATTTGGTTCCAATTCTCAAATATAAATATTCACCAAGTGGTTTTACATTCAACCCTAGACAAAGGTTATCTATGCATTGCATGTGTGAATATAGTGTAGTATTTTTTGTAATGACGACCAATTGGATTCACTGTTTTGAATCACATGTTTGGTAGGTTTGTGTATTGTATATCAAGTTTTTATTTTGGTAGGGTTATAGCATCCATGTAGACAAGATGTTTAAGATGTATTCTCTAAGACTTGTTACTTTTTTTGAGTTACATTACATCTATTAAATATGGCAGTTACTTTTATTGACTTATATTATAGCACTATTTTCTAGAATCTTTGTTTTTAAACTTTATATTTTTTTAAAATTTTATCTTTTAAAAATGTTTTTGGTTGTCCCATTGAAATTTAGGGTTAACTTCTAGTCATTCTTGAAACTCTTCCCCTCACCGTCATCCTTGAAACACCATGCAAAATAGTCGAAGTTGTTCATAAGTTGTAGGATTTTGTACGCAATGTATTAATTTCATAAAAAATAAGAAATTTTTCCCTTTTCCCGCTTATCATTTGAAAGTTGACATCATTTTACTTCCTCCCTTGATTTTCTCCTTATGTTGACAATGCAAACTTTTTCTAGGTACTCTTTTACCTATCATCTTCCATACCCCTTTATTTTCCATTCATTCATTTTTTCGAATATATAAAGTATAATAAAAGGGATATGGAATTGTATCTAAGGTTCCATTAAAACTTCAATCTTATTTTATGAGTTTTCCATTTTCACATGAGACCTTAAATAAATGGAAGCATGCATCAATAAAATATGTAGGATCAAAATATGAGGCTTTGTGAAAATGAGTCAATTATTTATTCTTTCTATTTATTGGAGTTTGATGGATTGGGACAGTGGTGGACCATGTTTCTATGCTTTGCCATTTAAGTTGTTTGTTTGTCATGTTGTTCATATGCATTCATTTTTCCAAATTTATAAAGGATATTAAAATTGTATCTCCGGTGCTATTATAACTGCAATCTTACTTTTTGGTTTTTATATTTTCACATAAGACCTTCAATAAATGGAAGCACAACTCAATACTCTATGTAGGATTAAATTTTGATGCTTTGTGAAAACGTTCCAATTATATATTATTTATATTTCTTGAATTTAATGGATTGGGTCATAATGGTGTAATGGTGTACCATGTTTCGATCATTTTCTATTTCTTTGTTTGGCTAGTTATGGTAGAATACTAAAACTACATGTTCTTATATGGTTTCTCAATAGTTCACTCAAGATTGAATTTTTTCAATGAAATTACTTAAGGTGGTAGTTATCTTGTTCAGCATAAAACTGATTGATATGGTGTTGATGTATAGGGAGATGTTTTGTACCTATTCCTTGAGACAAAGAATGCTATCACAATGTTAAGAGAAATTGGTGTGGAAAAAACATTAATCAAGAGCCACCTCGAGATAATTAGGCATTAGTTTAGATGAAGAGTTTCATCTTTCTTATCCTTATGTCTTTCACTATGGTAGTTACCTGAGTAAGTATAGATCTTACTAATGTGATTTATTAAACATATGTTTTGGAGTGAAGGATGTTTCATTGGGGTTCTTGTTTAATTAGAACTAAAAGCTGACTTCTTAAAATCTAGGTAACTCCTATACAATTATGATCTCACTATAAGTATAAGATTCTTATTGCTACATGCATTTCTTACAACCTTCATCTTTATTCTCTCTTCTATGTTATTGATATTTACACACTCAATGAGCCAACACCTAAATGGGTAGGACCTGTATTCTCCTCAAGGTATGTATATGTCAACTAATTGGATTTTAACATTTGCCCTCATCATTATGATCATGAAAAAGTCCCAAGTCATGGCGATTACAACATATAGTTATCAAAGTGGTTGGCGTGAACCTCATAAGCCATGATGAGAACATGGGTGCGTAATAAGCACAAAATTATGTTCAATATCTCAGTCTCACCAACTCCAAATAAAAATCAATTTTCACTTTTCAAACTTCATCTTCTGAAATATAAATGAGAGAATATGTTTAGTAAATGGTTTTGTGAAAATTTTGAGCAACATTAGGATTAATTGGTAAACTTTTATAGTAGAAAATGGTAATGCCATGAAATAACAAATGAATTCCTTAGGCTTTTGGTTAGTGCATCTTTTATTTTTAAAGAAGGTTGTTAATACTAAAAGAATGATTCTAGGACCTAGAAAGATCGACATTATTTTTTTTCTTTTTTTAAATTTTTTAGCTTGAAATCATGCACATTTCTCCCTTTATTATCCTCTTCAGGGTACACTTTAAAATAACAACACTTTTGATGATGTTTAGGGGAACTCATATGAACAAAATGGTAATAAGGCTGACATTTTTCTTGTGTAAATATTGAGATTTGTTTATGATTTCTGCTTGAGTCGGTTTGGTGCAATAAAAAATGGAGGGTTGGATATATGCTATGCTAATTCACCAGTTGGCTCTTAAAACATGTAACTTAGTTTTCATGATTATGCCTAAGATTTTTCCTGGAGGATGAATACTAAGTTCCTAAGGTGTTATTTTTTATAGTGACATTTTATTTACGTTCTTTATACAAGTCATCTAGCCACATGGTGGCCACTATCTCCGAACTAAAGAAAACCTGTTCGAGTTTCTAGTAGTGATTCCTATCTCTTTTAATGTTGTGATTATTTCACCTCATGGTTATTTTGGGCAAGAAAATGTTTTATAAATACTAAACAAGACACTCGGGGATAGTTAAACGATTTTTTTATAATTGCAATGTCCATTGCATGATATCCTCTCTTTATTGTTTGATTGTATTTTGAATGGGCCTTTTTATTTTGTTTATCCTTTAACTATGAAATTGAAAATAATTGGTATCATGTCAATTTAAACAATAACCAAAGCTTGAATATGAAATTAGTATTATACTTCATTGATTGAAATCCTTTTAGTTGTTTTGTGTTAACATGTTTTCATGAATATTAGTAAAGTTTAATTTAATGTTGTTATTTGAGAACATGTTGTTTATATACTTGACCAAGTTCATGTGTTACATAATGAAATGTTGTTTCGAATAAAATGACAAGGATTAGACATCACACCTCAGATTATTTTTTTTCACAAGTTATCTAAATCGATTTTTTTAGCATGTAGCTTAGTTGACATGATTTCCTAAGCTTTCCCTGAAGGTTGAATACTAAGTTAATTAGGTGTTATTTTCTATGGTGATGTTTTATTTTGTTTGTTTATACAAGTCATCCGGCCAGATAAAGGCCATTATCACCCAACTAAAGAAAACTTGTTCAAGTTTCTTTCTTTGATGGGGAAAACAGCTTTGACATTGTTGGTGTTGAGTTATATGTCGTATACCTCTTTTATAGTGCACTTTTGTTTATATTTTAGTGTTAATTCCCTTTCACGTCTTATAATTTGCATTGTTTATTATCTCGTTTTCGAAAAAGGGACTTAGTATTGATGGTAAGAAGCAGGAATTGAACAAAGAGGAGAGCAATAATGTTGGAGCAACAAATGGAAAAAAATAGAGAGAAGAGCATCGGTCTAGTGATACCCTTAGAGACAATATCGCACATAAGATGCACACATAGAGACTGATGGTCAAGTCTTGATAGTTGGTTAATTCATGTGGAATGCCTTGGCAACACAATGATAATGTTTTGAAGCAATGAAACAATATTTCATGTGTAAATTGTAGTCCAACAAATATAAAGTTGGAAACTCATATTGTAATACTTGACATTTCATATAATATAATTTTTGTGGTTGATATTATTTATAGTTGCACTTGGTATTGTTTAGTATTTTAATTAACATATGTAACTTTGTGTTTTCATATTAGATGAACATGCACATTGTATGATTTTTATGTTTTTTAGTCACAAAGTCATACTAATTAATTTATGTTGGTTAATAATGAACACGAAATTAATCTAAAACTACTAAATTAATAGTTTATATTGATTAATGATGAATATAAGTGAAATAAATATAGCACTAGATTAGTCATTTATAATGATTATTAATGAAAGTAAATGAAATGAATATAAACTACTAAATTAGTTGTTTATATAATGAATATGAAACTACCAAGAAAAGATAAATTACTACTGCAATTGATAAATTTGTGATTACAAATTACAACTATAGTTTGCATATATATGACTATTCATGGCTAATTTACAGTATCTTATAACACAAACGACATTTTAGTCATACTTCTTTAGTCATTAATTGGTTTTAAGTGATGAATAATGTTTTCATATATATGACTATTAGCAACTAACTTACATTATCATATAACATGACTAACATTTTGGTCATATTTATTTGTTCATTAATTGGTTTTCTATGCTAATGATATAGTAATATATTTTTTTTGTATATTTGGTCATTGATTGTGTCAATTAATAAGTAAATAAATGACTAAATAAATGACCAAATTTATGACTAAATATACTACTACACGATAAAATTGAGACAACCAATTAATGATAAATTGAAAAATGACTAAAATTTGGTCGTGTTATAAGACACTGTAAATTAGCTATTACTGGTGAGAAACTAAAAAATGGTCGTTTAAATGGAAATTTTAGTCGTTTTTTAGTAACTAATTAGTCATTTTTTACTAGTGCTTGCAGACTTTGCTATAACCTGCATGGTTTGGTTGTTCCCATTGTAAGGGTCCATTAATCCACTTATTATAAAGTCCCATATGTATTATCTTATTTTTTTTAAGGAATGATTTTATTTCATTCATTCGACTAAGGTTTGAGACGTGCACTTTATTTATGTGCCTATATCTAGGTTGTTACATTTTATAACTATGTAATCTACCTTAAGCATAGGAGCTTGGAATAAAAATATTCACAACCTTATACAAAAACTTTTGGAAGATTAATTTGCCAATGAATAATTTTCATTTACATGACTATGGTGCTTTTATAATGGTAATAATTTAAATGTTCTCCAATCCCCATACACAATACATTTTTTAACATGTATGTCCTGAATTGGTCGATTCTTTGGTGATCACACGGTGGCCTCATGGCTCTTGTATGATGAAGGATGTATCGTTATGATGCCATTTGTTGATCTGATTGTGGAAGGAATAAAAACTCAAACCCTAAGTAGTTTTTTGTTGGGACTCCTCTTTCCATCCGGTTTCATTCTATTGGTTTCTCTGGCGTTGTTTCCTTAAGGCATTACCATTCAAATTTCAATTCTACCTAGAAGTGGTGGAAGCCAACCAAGTGTTGACACATAATCTCTGGTGATAATTTTGTTTGTGCTTATACTAGTCTAATTTTATCTCACCTCTCTTCTATTTCCCCTTTACGCCTAGAAGAGCTTCTTATTATCTGGTTTATGGTGGTTTTATTTATTTATTTTGTTCTCAAGATTGAACATTTTATTATTTGTATAAATGGAGATATGAGATTCGATTATGGATTCGTCCACCATTTTTAAAAGGTAACCCTTGTCAAAAATCCAACTTCGTTTTATTTTCTTTCTTCTTCCTTCTCTCTCTATCTGTCTTGTTTCAAACGCTTCCGTTCAATCTTCTATATTTGTGTTGCAACAATTTCCTATAGGTAATTTTTTTCACTACTCATTGCTCTTTTTCACTACTACCGAGCTAAGCCTCCCATAGGTATGCTTTTTCGGAATAGAGGTCATGTTTCTAGGTAATATTCATCTTCTCCATACATTTGTTTAAAGACCCCACATCTCTATCACATTCTCTATCTTAACTTTTCTTCATTATCATATTTCACCTAAGCTAATTCGCATCTCCTTTATATATTGGAGTCTGAGCATTTTGTGATCCAGACCTTGATAAAGAACCCTTTCCCCTTCTGCAGGTGGGTTTTTTCCTTGCTTAGTGTTTATACCTTTCTCTTAGTTTTCAAGATTTTCCTTTTATGTAGATGTATAGTACTAAAGTTATTATTCCTTCTTTCTACAGGTATAATGATACCCTCATCGACATGTCTAGCCATTGGATTTATTGTTCAACCTCTAATGGTCACTTTGGCTCTTCACAAGTTGATGGTTTTCCTATATGCAAAAGGATTTCCTTGCAGTATCAAATTATTCTCAGTACGATTCTAGACACGGTATGGTTCTCATCTTGAATTGTTTCAGAAATTAGAATTTTTGAATAGAGCTTGTGTTTGTTTGAATATGAACTCTTAGATAGGAACAAATACTCTCCTTAGTGCAAGGAATTTCAGCTGAGAATTTGTAATTGACAAGTATATGCTTTATTTGGGTATTTGTCGATAACAATTTTGTAGGTATAAGTGTATTTGATTTTAATTTTTTAGAAGCCTATGTATTTCTATTCTTTTTATGAGAGGAAGCTTCTTGAACTGTTAGTTGTTAAGAAATATGTACTAGCTCTGTTGTTGAATGAGTTTGCATTTTAGAAATTAATGTCCTTGTAATGTTTGTTTTAACTTTTTAATTTTGACGACTTCCTGTAGTTGAAGAAATAATATTTTGGTAGCATTTTCATAAGAAGAAACATATATGTACACCTCTACATTGTAATTCTTTTCTTCTCTATTTAAGATATTTTTGCCTTAATGATAATTTTCAACAATAGTGTCTCGATGTAGTTATGTGGCATGTATAATTTTAGCTAGATTATGTCCCATCTAGAAGTTCATTATATAACATAGTAACAGAGACAACTTATATGCTTCTATTATTTCTTGAGCTCGAAATTTGTTGAAGTGTTGTTATAGGAATTTTTTTGATGCGTTGTTATCTGCTATCTTTTTATTTTTATTTTTTTCCACCGATTTTGAATATTTATAATTTCCTCAATTTCCCTAAAGTTTAGATTTATTCCCTCTATGAGGGTTAATTGCAGTATCAACTTGATCTCTTTCTAGATAGCAAGGTTTCCCCTCTAGTATAAATGGTATTTTTGTACTTGAATTCATATTGTATTAAGGAAGGTCTACTACAATTTGTGCACCCCATCTCCTCTATTTTGAATGTTGTTCTTCAATATTCTTAGTTTCAAATTATAATAAAGTAGGTGCTCTTAAACTCACAAACATGGGTTTGGTTGAATTCCATGACTAATTTATTATCAGATCTGGTTATAAGCCAGATTGTACCTAAGGAGTTAGAATCACATTTGTATGTAAATTTTCCATTTTTAGCGTACTTAGGTTGGTGTCTCCATCCACTAATGGATATTTGTAAACAAACATAGCCTCATAAGGTCATTTTCACACACTTTTGATGCATCCATAGCTAAAGGAATTATAATAAAACTCTTCTCTATCATCCCAAATCATTCCAGTTAGCTCTAAAATTATTAGACATAATTTAAAAATTGTTAGTGATAATTAAATTTATTTAGTCTCATAAGGACTAATAACCACTAATTCCATTTAACATCATCATCATGCCTAGAGAGGTTTTATATCTATAACTCGCATGGTAAATTTTGTATGGAATTAAGCTCTTCTCACCACATCCCTGATCATGATAATTATATTAATTATTCAAGTTATTATGGAAATTCGCTTTCAATACATGTATATACCAATATATAAAAAAAAAAAAAAAAAAAAAAAAAAAAAAAAAAAAAAAAAAAAATCCTAGAAATAACGTTTATTTTATATACATATATGGTTCAAATAACAAAATTTAACATAAATTCTTTCCATTTAACAATTACTAATTCCTAGAATTCCATCAACTGCATACAAAACCCCTGCATAATATGTGTGTGTGTGTAATATAGCAAGATTCGTTTCTGATCACTTAAGATCTGCACACCCTGCTTCTGTCATCTGATACTTAATTAGTTCCTCTTACCACACAGGCACAAAATTGTGAGGCTACAAACTAACCAGAATAATTTGCATATAAACAGTGACTAGAATAACTTGCTTATATCACAATTTCAAGGATGCCATCATCGATCCTCCAGCCTTGGTGAGTCTTAACAATAACAAAGAGTTCATCATTTTCTCATCCACTTTGAATCACACCATCGTTGGAGTCCTCCTTCAAAAGAATGAAGAAAGTTATCAACATCCCATCACATTCATGAGCAAGATGCTCAAGCATGCAAAACTCGATTATGTGATAATGGAGAAGCAAACCTACACATTAGTCAAATCCTTAAAACATTTTTGTACCCAAGTGGAATCAAGCTCGCAATAAATATATCAATGTAAGCAAAGAGCACTTGAAAGACAAGAGTTAGTGAGTAGACTAACTTTCTTACAACAGTGGCTAGAATAACTGGTTTCTCATGGATAAATAAAATAATTGTCTTATAAAGAGAACAAAAGTTATAACTATATAACAACTAGAGACTGCTTAGGAAAATAAACATTTCCACCCAACCATGAACCATCTCCATCGGTTCCCCCAAGATGATATCTCATTGCCTTCGAATCAAAAACCTCTTGTGATTCTAGAAAAGGTATTTTATGCCTTGATTCCCTAGCATATTTTTCCTTTATGGTGTCCCACTTTCCAGGGTCTTCCAACCAGAGAGCCTGGGATTTTTCCTATATTTCGAAAAAGGTATCTCCCCTTTTTCGTTAAAGCCAACCTTTTTCTCCTATGGCACTTTATCCACCCTTACTTGGTGTTCTTTCTACACAGAGTGGTTTAATATATTTTTCTCTCTAATCATATTAAATATCATTAAGAAATCCCTAGGGATTTTTAGGAATTATTTTAAGGAATTTTGTCTTGATCTTATCCATCCACATTGATTTCTAGATCTAGAAGATAATCCCTTTAACTCAAGTGTTTCTTTCCCAAGTAATCTCCATTTTTTCTTTTCATTCATACAATTTATTTATTACATCATCGTACTTTATTTCAAATTGAAATCACTATGGATTTCTAGCCCTCACAACTAAATATAGTTCAAACTAAAATAAAATATATTTACATGGAAACAAAAGGGTATCAGATTTTCTCCCTTTTGAAAATAACACCGTACTCGGTGTTTATTGCTCAGTTGCCTCATTCGTGAACAATGTTGGGTAGGATTCTTCCACCGTATCCTCCCACTCACAAGTAGCCTCCTAAAGTTTAAAGTGTCTCCACTACGCTTTAATTCGAGTGACAACTCAATTCAAGAGCATGGTCTCTTTCCAATCCTAGATGTAGAGTAGCTCTGGCAGAAAGTCTCTTCTGGGTTCGACCTGTATCAAGTTCCAACCAGTTACATGAGAGTTATCATGGATATACTTCTTTAACATGGACACATGAAATAAATTCTCAACTTTAATATGACTAGGCAAATCTAGATGGTATGCCATAGGACCAACTATTTCGAATATTTCTAAAGGCCCACAGAACCATGGTGCCAATTTTACACAAGTCTCAGTTGTTAAGGTACTTTTTCTTGGCTTTACTCCTAAGTAAACATGGTCACCAATATTAAATATTTATGAACTCTCTTCTTTTCTTCATAACATTTTTTCCTATCTTGAGCTACTTTGATATTGTGTCTAATATTCTGCACCACTTGTTCAATTTCCTATAAGTCATCAAGTACCTATATTAATCTATCTCCTATTTGACACCAATTGAGTGGTGTATGACCTCTTTTTCAATATAAGGCTTCAAAATGACTCATTTTAAATGAAGTTCGGTAATTATTGTTAACAAGAAGTTTTGCTAAATGCAGAAAATCATCCCACTTGGTAATCCTATCCATGGTGTGCATTTGTATCATATCTTCTAGGATCTAATTCATTCTTTTGGTCTATTCACTCTTTTGAGGATGATATGCAGTGCTAAAGTTTAATTGAGTCCTCATGCCCCCAAACAAATATTTTTAAAACTTTGAAGTAAATTTAGCATTTCTGTGTGACACTATCATTTTTGGTACATCGTGCAGTCAAAACGTTTCCTTCGTGAAAATATTAGCAATCTTGGTGGTCCCAAATGTAGACTGCATAGGTATAAAATGTGTTTCTTTAGTCAAATTGTCCGCCATCACCATGATAGAGTAATGTGTGTGCCTTGTACTTGGTAATCTTGTCATAAAATCCATTGAAATTACTTCCCACCTCCATTTGGGAATAGGAAATGCATTTAGCAATCCAACCGGGTGTTGATGTTCAACTATTACTTGTTGAGATTCTATGCATTTCGCTAAATATTCTGCCACATCCTTCTTGATGCCTGGAAAAAATAAGTTTTCCCTTAATATTGTTATCATTTTTTGATATCCAGGATGGCCTGCATATGCTTTCTTGTGATACTCATCTAGGATCATTTGTTTTAGTATGACCACATTAGGAACATATAATATATTTTGATAGGTTAGTAATTTTTCATAATTTTTAGCATATCTTGGGATTTCCATTTGTTCTATTTTTTTGTTGAATTTCAAACTATTGAAGACATTGTTACATTAAAGTTTTAATTTGTTCTGCAATATTTATACTAATGCTACTAATAGACATTTGTATCAGAACATGGGTATGTCTACTTAGATAATCTGTGATTTTATTTTCTTTCCATTTTATGTGTTTTATATCAAATTCAAACTCTCTCAGGAACACTAATCACCTCACTTGTATAGAATTTAAATCCAGTAAGTTGAAAAAATATTTCAGACTAATGTGATTTGTTACCAAGGCAAGAAGAATTCCTAAGAAATAGTGTCTCCACTTTTTTAAAGCATGTATCACTCCTACGAGCTATAAGTCATACACAAGATATATATTTTAATGTAGTTTTAGCTTCTTGGACTCATAGGATACTAATGCATTTTCTAGCATCAACACTCTCCCAAGACCTTCCAAATAGGCATCAGTACAAAGAGTGAATTCCTTATTTGGTTCTGTAATTTTTAATATGGGGGCTACTAATCTCTAATTGAAAATTGAAGGTGATATACAAATTGTAGGAGAAATTTTATGTGTTTTATGCAATGGAACAATTTACTAAATGCATGAGCAATTGATTTTTAACCAGATTTTACAGCCAAACAGAGACAAATAACCATATCTGAAACACATAACACAAAACATGATAAAGGAGTCCACTCCTCTTGTGGGCTACATCTCCTAGACCAGCTTCCAATGCAGTGCCTTTTTCATTTAGTGTTCAAAACTATCTATATATGTATTTAAAATGCTCAAAATGCTAAATTAAGGTCTCCAATGGATCCAGAACTATAAAAACCAATCTAGGATCTTTCTGCAACTCATTTGGCAAAAAATTGAGAAATTTATGCATGTTACAAGTTTTTAACCAATTTCATAGCTAATCATCCTCCAATTTGACCCAAACCTAGCTTCAGTGCCCCAAACTTGGAACCGGCGAGCAAATATGGCCTACAATCCCAGGTGATGAGCGAAATTATTGAACAGTTAAATTGTCCACTAACCCTTGAGTTCTTAAAAACATGGTCATATGGGCACGCATATGACCAGGTTTAGGGCCAATTATTTTGGGTTGAGGGATTAGAAAAATTGCCCCTATCTCCATTGTCAAATTATCACATTGAAGGCCATGTGGCCTGAGGTTGGACCCCTCTGCGCGTCGCGCTCCTGATCCTATGAAGGGTCATGTGACCCTGGGGATGACTCTTAGGGTTGGCCCCTTTCCATTATATCTTCCCGTGATTCCTTGCAACAGTTATATGATGGTGCCATGGGTTGTGACCATAGGCTTGGGCTTAATCCTTAGCCCTTAGTCCCACCGCTTGGTTCCAAGGGTGCGGTGACTAGGGCTTGGGCTTAGCCCAAGCCCCAACCTCCAAAGAAAATTATGTTAAACTTTAAATATAATTCACAAACCCATAATGCTAACTCACATGTATGGTGTATTATTGGAGACACTTAGTATTGAGTGCATGGCGGGTTTGATTCTTGCTAGGCCTAATCCATCCTAAAAATACTTTTAACCTGTCACCAAATGCTATGCAGAAACCTCCAATTGGCCCACATGGATTTGCTAGATTAGTCCACGTCAAATACACTATCAACCCATTATATAATAATATTATTTTTGAGCCAATCACAAAAGGACACATGTCAACCGCCATTGGTCGAATGGAATATAGCCAACTTCCCAGTCACCTACCTACTCAACATACAGACTCCTAACTAGGTGTACCTTCCACCCAATTTTTAAAATTTTATTTGTTTGGAAATTCAATCAAAACACGATGTTAGGAGCATACGATATCATTTTGAGTGAAACAAGTTGCGTTGGATTCAAGTCACTAAGACCTACTCACTGGTATAGGTTTCAAGAATTTTTTATCACTTTGAATTTTGAGCACTAAACTAATCCCTTCAATCACTCCTCCGTGTTGGAATATTTTGAACCTCCAAAAGACTACCTTCAATCAACAAATAGATGAGGGTACAATTCCCTCACTCTTCCAACCTGAATCCATTTATATTTTCTTAGATGTGTGCCTTTGAGACTAATACGAAGGTACTTGACATTCCCTCATTTTGAATTTCTTTTCCTTCTATGAAGGATGGTATCCTGTTGCAATTCTTCAAGAAATTATAGGGAGAAATATTTTATTGAAGGAATCTAAACATACTCTCCTTGATAATCAATCAAAGGAGGCTCATATAATCTCAAATTCTAAACATTAACAATTGGTTACATTGCATATAAGGAGGCAAATCGAAATGGAAGGCATTGTTACCAATATTTTCTACAATCTTAAAAGGTCCATACCTTACCTTTTTCAGCCTTTTCATCTTCTCCTTTAAGCCTCTCTTTGATAATATAAAGCTAAACTTCATCTCCAAGATGGAAATTGTGGTCACAACAATTATTGTCCTACCTTTTTTTGTACTTGGCTTGGCTCTTTTCTAACCGTTCCTGAACAATTTGATGCACCAATTAAACTTTCTCAATTAACCACTATCCCTTATCAATTTCACTATGACCATCAATAGAAACATCCTTACCAAAGATAAAATCTAAAGGATATTTTGGTAAGTAACCAAAGAATGCTTCAAATGGAAATGTTTGATTCGATGAATGCTTTTCCTGGTTATAAGGATGTTGAATGTAGGGTAAGTCTTCATCCCAAAACTCAGAATGTTTTCTACAATAACCAAGAAGAATATGTATGACTATTATGTTCACCACTTCTATCTGACCATCGGTTTGTGTATGGAATGATGTGATCATTTTCAACTTGGTGTCCATGAGTCCCCATATTTGACCAAAATTTCCTGACAAATCGAGAACTTCGATCAGAAATAACGCATTTGTGGAACCCAAAATGTGCCCATACATGTTGAAAGAACATTTGTGCAGTATGTTCAATTGTAACCTACCTCTTACAAGAAATCAAAATACACATCCTGCTGAAATGACCCACCCCAACATAAAGATAATCATGATTATTTCTAGACGTAGGAATTCCTCCTATAAAGTCCGTAGAAACACTTTCCTAAGGATGGGAAGGAATTGGAAGTGGAGTATATAATCATAAGTTTCTATTGTTAGGCTTATTTGTAGCACATAAATAACACCCTCTTACATATTGTGATACACTTTCATTCATTTTAGGGTAATTACAATAACTTTGTAATCATGCCATAGTCTTGTCTACACCAAAATGGACAACAATAAGAAATGGGTGCGCTTCAATTATGATGTTGAATCTTTCACCCTGTGGAATGCATAACTTTCCAAGATGATATAAAAGTTTATCATGCACATGGTAATCCAATTCCTCTACCTGGTTTCCTTGACACAAAGTTGCATATGCATCTTTAAAGTCATCATCTAATGCATATTGTTAAACATGCTCTCATGCATGATATAATTATTCTTAAGAGTAACTGAAGCACTAACAATTGGTCTAGAAAGCATGTCACTAAGATTGTTATAGATTCATTTCTTATACCTTATCACCAAGTGGAATTCCTACAAGAAACCCATCCATATAAAGTGCCTCGGTTGTTGTAGCTTATTTCTTGAATGCAAGTATTGAAATGGTTGATGATCAATGTGAATGATAGTTTCATTTACCATCAAATAGTGTTTCTACATTTTCACACATTGCACCAATGCATACAGTTCCTTGTCATATGTAGGATAGTTGATTACTGCACCGTTAAAAATTTCATAATGGTAACATATGGGCTTACCATGTTGCATCAACACTACTCCCATGGCATAGTCACGTGCATCTGTTTGAATCTCAAATGGCTATCTTAACTCAAGAAGTGCAAGAATGGGAGTTGTACTAATTCTCTCCTTCAATGCATCCAAACATTTTTCTTGCTTGCCTCCCCATTGAAAAACCTACTTAATTCTTGTCAATGCATGTAATGGATCTACAATTGAAGAAATGTTAGAAATAAACTTTCACCAATATTGGGTTGCTCCAAAAAAGATTCTTACCTCATATACATTAGTGGGCTTAGGACAATCAACAAGTACTTTAACCTTTGAGGGATCTATCTTCAATTCACTCCCTCCAACAATATGTCCCAAATAAAGTAACGAGGTCTTTTTAAACTCACATGTAAACATCTTAAAAAAAAAACTTTCTTCAAGAAATCTAAGACTTGTTTCGCATGCCTAACATGGTCTTCATGAGATTTGTTGAATATCAATATGTCATCTAAGTGTAATATTACAAAATCATCAACAAAAGGCCTTAAGACATCATTCATAACTCGCATGAATGTTGCAGGAGCATTGCAAAGCCCAAATGGCACAACCAACCATTCAAATAAACCTTGCTTTGTTTTGAAATTTGTTTTCCATGTGTCTCCTTCAACAATCCTAATCTAATTATAACCTCGTTTCAAGTCCAACTAAGTGAAATACATAAAATCTTTCAATTGATCAAGCAAATCATCAATTCGAGGAAGAGGGTAACAATTCTTTAAAGTTATCTTGTTCAAGTCTCTGAACTCTACACACATGCGCGATGTACCATTTTCCTTTGGTACTAACATAATTGGTAACTCACATGGTGATGTGCTTTCTTTGATAACCCCTTTTTCAAGAAAATATTGTATTTGTCTTTTAATCTCTGTATTCTCCATAATTGGTATCCTGTACATGACAATGTTTGGAAGAGGATAACCTTGGTGCAATTGGATCTCATGTTAGATGCCTCTTTTAGGAGGAAATCCTTTGGGCTCTTGAAACATCTCATCATATGTGTTAAAAACCTCATAAAAATCATATTTTAACTTTGCATCACATCCTTGCAAAGCTTCATGTTCAACATTATCTTTGGGCTTCATCATCAAGAGTACAAAGTTCTTACTATCAGTGACTAACCTCTTCATTTGTCTAGCATACACAAGTGGTAAATTCAAATTCACGTTATGTGCTCTAACAAAGTACTTAACTCCATTTTTAAATAAGTGGTATTTGTTCTCAAGGTGATTAAATATGGCTCTCCTATCATATAGATATATGCTTGCTAAAACAATACCACAAATGTCAAGTGGAATGATATAAATATCTACCTCATCTATCAAGTTTGCAGTGATGGAAAATCTTAATTTGCATATTTTTGTCACAAGAAATTTTGCATTGTCACATATCAAACCTAAAGGATATGGTTTAGGATGAGGATTTGTTTCCAAATTCAATTTCTTGACAATGTCTTCAAACATGAGGTTTTCTTGTGAACCACTATCAAAAAGTGTATCTACCTTGGTATGTTTTGAAATGGATCTAATGTGGAAAATCTCTATTCTTTCTTTTACATGTTGAGTTTCAATGAGACTACTACTTGAATAAATAGTACTTTCAATAGAGTCCTTACCCTATCTTTGTTTCATCCCTAGAGTTCAATCCAAAATCATGTTGTGTAGTTGCAACAATCTTTTGCTTCCCTTTGTTGTTAAATGTTTTGGGTCTCATTTTAGGATGAAGTTTCCAACAATGGTCTTCATCATGGCCTTATTTGAACAATGTTTACATGTGAGTTTTTCTCCCTCTTTCTTGACTGAAGCATTCTTCTTTCCTTTTCCTTTGAATTTCCCCTTTCCTTTGTCTCCACTCTTAAATGGATTTTTTTCTACCGTCTTGAGGAACTAGTTGCATGTACTCAAAATTCATCTAGTTTTTTAGGGTTAAACATGAGAATTGTGTGCCTGAAATAAGTATACAATCCTCTAATATACTTGAATAGAGTATCTTGAGAGGATAAATCTATATGTAAAATCAAACCTCTTTCTCTAAATTCTTCAATATAGATTTGCACATTTTGACCTTTAGCTTGCCTAATGTTTTTCCAATCCACAATATCTCTCTAAATATATGTTAATGGATAAAATTTCCTTCTTTTTGAAACAACAAAATCATTCAAAGCGGATAAAACCTTTCCATTTTTCTTGATTTCCTCTTGAGTTTCAGCTTCCCACCAAATAACTGTTGCAACTTCCAATCTAAGAAAAGCTAGCCGAATTTTGGTCTCATCATATTTGATTCTTTGTATACTACAATACACATCAATATGACAAACCCAATTATCCAATTTCTTAGCATTTACCTCCCCATTCTACATAAACAATTCTAAAATTATATCAAGCTTAAGAAAAGGAATTTTACCATTTCCCCTTGGATAATTTGGAAGTGTTTGTGAAAGGGTAGAAGAAGTAGAAGATGAGGATGAGGATGAAGGTGAAGGTGATGATTTATCACCATTTCGTCCATTTCCTTTTGGAGGCTTCTGTACTTTTCTTCCATCTCCCTGTGGAGGCTGTTACGAAACCAACTCACAAAAAGATAGAAAAGATAGATCAACTTCTTAGAATATAGCCTCTTCGAGGGGACAACATCATTTACATTACACAAATGAATAATTCCTTGATGATTCAAATGAAAAAACCTCCTTTATATATTTAGGAGTCTAAGGAGTCATAATATAACCCAGTCGACCTGACAATAATAATATAAAGGCACAAAAATAACAATAGAGGGATTCTATGGGACACAATAAGATTGTTGGAAATAATACTAAGAGGGGGGGTGAATCAATATTATCAAGTAAAATAATTTTTCATTTTCAAACTTAGATATATGCTACTTCAGATATGGAAGCCAACATATACACGGAACTGTGTCTACAACAACTAGCGTATATTCAATAAACTTAATATTTAATTAATCTATTTAATCATTAATTAGTGCATCTGAACTTCATTAACCATAAGGACATTAAACAAGTACAGTAAACAGAACAGATCATCATACATATGAACACAATATATAAGGTGGAAACCCAATGTGGGTGAAAACCACCTACTGCAATGCTTCTCTATCTTCTTGATAATAAGAAATTTATTTTTACAATATTTATGTACTGGTGTAGTCTTATACCACTACGTAGGCTTCTACATGTAGAAGGCTACAACCTTCTCTCGTTCTCCAGCTTCACTTGGAAGGGAGCTACAACCCCCTTAGCTCTTGTACTAGCTAATGTACTAGTACGTCGGTGTTGTCCTACATAAAGCTACAACGTTCTCTTTTCTTCCAGGGACCACATTTCATAAATTTTCAGACTGGATCCATAAGTAACATTAAGCAAACATAAAATAGATCTACATCAACCAACCCCCTTTGCATCAACCAATCAATTATATAAATGTTGTAACCAGAATACAGTAACAGTAAGAAGACACCAATCTTGAACCTAGAATACTGTAGCAATAAACAGAAGTAGCTAAAACATATTTTATAAGATGTACGCTACTTCAAGATGAAGGACATGCATGCATACACTTCTTTATTAAGGCAGACCAACGTATACACTCTTTTGAATCACTGAACCAGCGTGTATATGCACCTTTGTTGTGTCGAACCTGCGTACAGATCTGTAAAAGACAATTTTCCCTTTTCTAATATTCAGACATTAGTTATACCCAGATTATCAGATTTATAGATCAAGTCATGTGCCAAATATAACAGATCAAAATTGCACAAAGATACTACTATTCAAGCATTAAGATCTTGACCCATCAATAGAACTTATCCTTCTTCTAGCACTCAGGTTCCTCCTTGGTTTAGATCTACCTATGCACCATAACCCAATGACCAGTGTTCTAGATCTTGCTCTTCATAATATATTCAATACTTGAGTGAATGCCTTTTCCTAATGATCTCCTTCCCCTTTTATAGTCTTAGGCCTTACTCAATACCATGGTCTAAAACCACTTTGAACCAATAATTGGGACCCAATACTTGGGTTCAATACCATGGTCCAAAAACCATAGGTCCAAATACCAGGGACTAGATAACATGGACTAAAAACAAGTTTTACCACATGTACATGCTTTTCCTTGCATGAAAGTGTGTGCATATGCATACACACCTTTTGATTGGTGATCCCACGTGTATACGTTCCTTGGTTAAGTGCAACCTGCTTATATCTCTTTTTCCTTTATTCTCAAAGCCTGAACTATGATATTTCATCTGAGTGAGTTGCCATCAAGGATAACACCTGTGTCATAGTGCCAAACTTGTGTCATAACGCCAACAATCTCCCCCTATGGACTTGATGGCAACCCCAAGTCACTCTCCCCCTTTGTCATCAAGGGCAAATGGTTATGCTCCCCCTGAGTACATTTTGAAATTTTTACTCTCCTATGTTGTGCATGCTCCCCCATATCCCAACCAAGTTGTTAGGATATTCCGACACATAGGAATAGTTAAGTTCAACTTGGTCTAGTATAGAGTTAGGTTAGCGTTAGGTAAAGTGTGTTTCTTTACCGTTGTACATTTTGTAACTTACAATCCGACGGTCACGATATGTAGTGATCCGAAGGTTCATTCTCTCCTCGGTATTACCGACACTTGATCCGTGGCTTGACACCCGATTGGTCCATGAATTCTATTTAAAGCGCATGGAGGGTCATTTGTAGGTTTAACCGTGCATGAGAGAAGCTTATGTAAATTTTCATTCTTTATTAATAAATTGCCTGTAGTAGCCACGTTGGCGCAAGCCGTGGACTGTTTCCCTCTCTGAGGGTTTTAACCACGTCAAAATACTGGTGTATTGATCTGTGATCTGTTTGTGAGCGGTGTCCTTTTGGTGTTTTGTCTGAGGAACTTACGCTGTAAATTCCTACATGGTATCAGAGCTATTTGAGGGCCGCATCCGTTGGTGATCCAAATCTGAAGCCGATAGAACTGCATGCGGCTGTCGTTTCCTAGATCTACTGTTTCTGACTGCTTTCGGGCCGAGAGGACTGCTCTATTGTGTTTGGAGCATCTGTTCCAGTGAGGAACCCCTTTCGTTTCACGCGAAAAGGTTTCCGGTAGCCCTATCTGCGTCATTTTTAAGATCTGGAGGTATACAGTCTTTATTTGCAGTTTACTGTTATTTTCTCTCTGCTTATTTCGGTTTCGGTTTATTTAGTTTTTTTTTAACCGGATCTATACCTTTCATTTCTGCGTATGCTCTTTGCCCTGCGACTCTGTGCGATCTGGGCAAATCAGAAACAGAAAGGAAGGATTTTTTTTCTCATGCGTATGCTCTTTTTCCTGCACCTTAGTGTGATCTCGGAAAATCAGAAACATTGAGAAAAATATTTAGTTTTTTCGGCTAAAGCTAATTTTTTTTTTTTTTAAATATTTAGTTTTTTGGGTAAAGCTACTTCGAGCCATAAGCTTCGTTTTTCTTTGCATGTCCGTGTTGGGTTTTGTGTTTTGTGTTTTGTAGGGAAAAAGAGGTTTCTCAAGGCAAGCACGCAACCCAAAGCCCCCCCCTCTCTCTCTCTCTCTCAAATGTTTTGCATAGATCAATTGGTTCAAAGCTATTTTAAGAGAGTAGAGGTCTTTGGTTCAAATCTCCATTTTGTGGGGGCGTTTTTTTCATTCCCGCACATTCGCGCACTTTGTCGGCGACTTCAACAATTTGTTTTCAAAAAGCCATAACTTCTTCATCCGGAAGCCTTTTTCAGAGTCGTTTTTTTTAAAACAGCCTAATTTTTCGAGATCTATCTATTAGAACACTTACTTTCAGCATCTTCAGCTTCAGTTTTTTTTTAAATGGAAAGTCCATGCCAAGTCATTCTTGACAGCACTAACTACTTCCAATGGGCATCCTACATGGAACATTTACTTAGAAGTAAAGGTCTCTACAGAATAGCCACGGGCCAAGAGAAGAAACCAAAAGATGAAGACAAGGTTGAAAAATGGGAAAATAGACAAGATCAAGCACGTGGTTTGATAGAGATGTCTATTTCTCCTGATCTTAGATTCCATATTGCAGAACTTGAAACTCCTCATGAA